>JAOUZG010045130.1:248822-331710 GCA_026289955.1 Argiope argentata | reverse complement strand
GGCTTCATAAAAACCCGAAAATATTAAGTACAAATTTTACTGATTATGATTCTTTTATTTTGTGAATAAGAACTACTATAATTTAACGTTAAATGATTGCCTTGAATAGAGAGAAACCTGAATTACTAATAAATTAATGTCTCCGTGAACTTAGGATGGAAATTTCAATTTTTTGTTTTCGTCATCTAGTGAAAACAAATATATCAAATTTCTCATCGTACCAATTTGAAGTACATTTGAAAGATAGTAGATGAATAGTGTATTATATCCGCACGCATTGCGAATATTAGTGTCAATAGCATGAGGTCACTGGTATAAGTTTAGGATAGGGTGAAATGAAGAGAAAAAGATATTTAGAAATTAAGAAGGTGGAATGACCATGTGCCTATATCATCGTAACACTTCTAGACATGGCTCCCTAAAGACACCATGGTGATAAAGTCTCGGCCCGTGAGCCGTAGAATTTCAGGTTCGAGACCCGATCTCACCGAAGAGCCATCATGTAAGGGGGTCTTCTGCCCGTTAAATCCATTAGGGCCAAACATCCTCCGCCGATGTAGTGTGGAGAGAGGGATGCTAGCTCAGGTGTCGTCCTCGTCATCTGACCGTGGTTCAAAATTAGGAAGTCCGTTCCAAAATAGCCCTAGTGTTGCTTTACAGCGAGATAATATAACTAAACTAAACATGGCTCTAAAAATAAAAGATTTTGTCAGCCTTACCATCCCTACAGTCATTCTATTTTTCAATGGAATCAACCAGAGCTATTTTAATCCCTGCCATGTTGGGTATCCACTTCGATAGAACTTAACCGTACAAACTGGATTCCTTTTGGTTGACTGTTGGAATACTCACTATCCACCTATGCCGGCAGCTGATTCTTATGACCTGATAGTCTCTTTGGAGATTTCGGATCCTCTTGCTTCCCCATAGGCGCACTATTTCAAAGCAATCGGGTGCTGAATTCATCATCCTCTTCTTCGCGAAGGTTTCTTCATTCTTGCTCACAAGAATTGGTCGCAAAATTCTATGTATGTCAAAAGGGAAATTTAAGCTTAAAATTTTATTTTATTAAGGCACTTATCGAAGGCTGGATTTTTTAGGGCATCTAAGGGAGCTGTGAGCCATTCTTTGATAAATAAAAACAATTGTAAAATTAACAATTCGGTGGCAAAAATTGGGTTCTAAACAGCAGTAATGCCGATATCCTGGCACAGGGGTAACGCGTCTTTGCCGCTATTTGGACTTCCTTGGGACGAGTCCCGGTTCGGGCATGGTTGTTATTCATCTGTTCTATTTATGATTTGTTTGAAAGTGCTCCCCCTCTGTAAAAAGGGGTTTTGCAAGGGAATGTGATGCGTTAGTAGCTGTTCTGCATGTTATGTGTAGTCAAAACAATACATTTGGAAGATCCAAATCAAAATCATCATGAGAAACATCAAGAGTAAGATTCGAAGAGTTTCAAGGCCATTAGTAATGTAGAAAAGGTAAGGAGCAGCGAGATAATAATTTGACTTCCTTATCGGTTATTATAAATAACTTACAAATTTGTTAGATGTCCAGGACATATTACTTTTTGTACCCTAATGGCATATGCCTTTTTTAAAAAATACAAACTTTTATAAAGATTTGTTTTTATAGTGCCCAGACCATCTATACCCCCTTTTTTCCCCTCACAATAACATTGAAACGACCTTGACGTTGAAAGAGCTCTTTTGTATTAAAACCAATAATTCGATGGGCCCCAAATCGCTACATCCCGCAGTCGTCTGTCCGGTGCGTTAGCCCATTCCTCAAAATAGATTTTCATTTCTTCAGCAGAAGAAAATTAACTTTTTTCCCCCTCCAGCCACCACTTGTTAAGGCTCTTTTCCCCGTCATCCCCGTACCGGTCATCGGCGGAGAAAAAGTTGAAGAGAGATAGGAGGGGGGGGGGTAGGCAGTGATTTCCACTTCATTGCCATCACTTTCACTGCTCCCGTGAAGGTCAGGCTCAGGTGAAGGGAAGAAGACGAAGTCAGAGCATACCTCCGTGTGTTTGTTGTGAGAAAAGCGCGGATTACTGAGGGTAGCATGCGTGAGGTGCTCCGGCGTTGAATTTCCTGCGGTGCCAACCATGAGTCATGACGGATCGTCCTGCAAATCCTACATCAAACACCCCACAGAAAAGGTAGGAGCCTCAATATTTGGATACATAATTTAATAGGATACCCAAATGTTAGTACTTATAGATTTCAACTGCATGATAAAGACTTATTGGGTGATGTTTTCTATAAAAAGGTTTTCCTGTATTGTGAAACAATTTTATACAAAATATTTTTTTTATTCTCTTCATAATTTAAAAAATAATTGTATAGAATAAATAGTGTTAAATGACTCAAATTGAATCCTTCGATATTTTATTATGGTTTAGAGAATTTTGTTAATTGATTATTTTTTGCATATATTTTTTTATTTTTTACTTTTTACATAATTTTTTAAAAATAATATAAAATAAATAATAATGAGTGGTTCATATTGAATCCTTTGAAATTTTATTATGATTGTGGGGATGTCTTTGGTTGAGTATTTTGTTGTTTTATGTAATTTATAAAATGTTAAGTTCTTAAATACTTCATATGGTGTTTTGGTATAATAATTTATATTAAAAGATTCGTTGGATGACATTTTCTTATACAAATATATCCATTGTATGTTTGCTTGATCGCTTAACATGATGAATAATGTGACATTTTAAAGGGTGGATATTTTACTTTTTCATAATTTAATAGGATATATAAATATTAGTACGTATAAATTCCGCTCCTTTTATAAAAACTTGTTCGGTGACATTACACATAAAAAGGCTTTACTGTATTGTGATAAATAATTTAATACAATTTATTATTTGTTTACATAATTAAAAAATAGTATTAAATAAATCATGTTAATTGATTTATATTAAATCCTTCGTCATTTTATTATGGCTTTGGGGATTTTGTCGATTGAACATTTTGTTGTATTACAAGACGTATGAAATGAAAATATTAAGCTGGTGGCTATTCCATACGGTGTGTTTGGCATAGAAATTTATATTTAAAAGACTTATTGGTACATTTCATATAAAAATATATTTATCATATCTTCTATTGATCGCTTAAAATGATGAATGATACGAAATTATAAATGGTTGGATATTTTACGCCATGTATTTGACTTATGGCATTTACCATTAATAAAGTTGGTTCCTGAATCAATAAAATCGATAAACCTAGTATTAAACTTTAACATTGTTAATGTTTAGTTCTATTTTTAATAATGTTTTTACACTTAAAGGAATTTTAGGGTTTAGCAGTGTTTTAATATTTAAGAGATTAGCTTGATTACATTTCTCATAAAAAGTATTTCTGTATTTATTTTGTTGAACAATTATTAATACTATTTTTTTTCTCTACCAGCATTTTGTTATTTTTTCATTATTTTACTATAATGTTGAAAAATTTACTTCGGATTTTTCAATATTTTTTTTAATTTGGTGAAGAATTCAAATATTTAATAGATTTCAATGTTTTATTCGTAATAATTATTTTAAAAAAAACGCCTCCTCTTTTTACGTTATCATTTGCTTCAAACGACGATTAAAGTGAAATATAATGTGGATAAATATTATTAAATATGTATTTGGTATAACTTGATTAGATCTTATTTTTGAGGCATAAACCACAATGAGGCGAATTGCGGTGTTGCCTCATATATCACAATCAGACAAACAAAAATTATAATTGTATTGCATCAAACTTTCCCAAATGGCAGCAATATTTTATACAAATGATTTACATACGATTGAGTAAGGAAATCTTAGTGATGATAAAAACTTTTGTTTACTCTCGAACTCTACTCTATTCTTTTTTCATTTTGTAAACTGTATTTCAGAATTTATCTGAAATACAGTTTAAAATGTTTATTAAGATTGAATCTGGCTCTTGTACAGTAAAATCAATAAGCCAGTCAACTAGCTAGCCGTAGCTGATTATAGATAACTTAATAAATTTCATCTGCATAGAAAAATATTTCATTGTGTTTTCTAATTTTTTCATGCATTTGGATTTTGTTTTTGTTGTTTTTCATGTTTCGAATATTCTTAACCGTTGCCATCGTTTCAGATGATGCCATGAGGTCAAACGATTTCGAGGAGACCTTTCTGATATTTTTGGCGCCAACTATTGGGAAAACAAGCCTTCGTTGAGCTAGCTTTTCATTACATTACTAACAAGCAAGGCTTTTATAATCTGCGTAGGTTATTTAAAAATTGTTGAAAAAATAAATGTTGGTTCTGTTGATAAATTGCCATTCGTTTTTGGTTTCTCTATCAAAACAAAACTGATAAGTTTTCAGGAACAGGTTATTGGCTCTAATACGTGGGGGGTGTTTTTTTTTCCTTCTCTCTATCGATGCAAGATCTTTCCGATCATTATTGTCAGTTTCGAAATTAATATTTTGAATTATTTTTAATGAAGTCTTCAATTCGAAATTTTAAAAAAAAGTTCATTAAAAGAATGTTGAATTCAGAAATAGAAATGATGTTTTGAGAAAATTCGCATGAGGTGCAATTTGTAGGATTTTGAACTTGCATGACAATTACAACTCGGAAGTAATAAGAATATTTATTATCAGAAGTTGTTTTAAGACAATTTTTATTTAAACCTACAATTCAGTTTGAATGGCACTTCTTTCAGATCTTTAGTTCTTGTTGCTGTATTTTTATTTCCAATATATTAAACAAATTATAAGATTCGTAAATCGAAATTCTTTTCCATTATTATTGAATATCCCCCTTTTGCTTACGTTAGGAAAAAATGTGGATTTGAATTTTAAAATTACTATAATAAATTATCAAAAAAGAATTAATTTTTACAAATGAAGGTTTAAGGCTAACACAGCTTTAAATCTAAAAAAAAAAATGTAAAATTCAAATCGGACATAAATGACACTAAATGCATCGAAAGTTTGAAATCCAGTAATATTTGGATTAAAATGGAATTCATAAGAAATTTTCCTTTTTAAAAAACTTAGTCATGTGTTACAATTTAAAGTTATATTTCGAGGTTGAATGTCTCCCTGCACAGGTGTGACAAGAAAAGAGTAATGAAAGGGGTTCTAATCAAGCACCGTCCTCGTCATCTGATGGCAGCCCAAAATTATCGGATATATTTACGAACCACTATGTAAGATAATGCATCATCAGAGTTACTGTGCTTCTTTTTCTCAGAAAAACAATTTTATTTTTCAGATTCGGAATATTAATTTAAAATCCTCTTCATTCACTTTTGGGGGGGAAGGGAGGGGAAAAAGCAATTTTTTAAAACTATTTTTTTCTCATTCTAATCTTATTTTCATTTCCTAAGTAGGGGAACTGGGGGCTAATTGTAAGAATTTTTGGAAATATGTCCCGATTTTTAAAAATATTCAAGATTTACTACTTATAAATGTTTATTTTAATAAAGCAAGTATTCATTTATTACTTACAAAAACGAAGCCTTTGGCAATTCAATGTTTTAGCATAATATATAAAGAAATAAGCTATAAATATAATGCTCTTAGTATAATATAATATATAAGCCAGCTGTTACAACCGGGCCTAGAAGTTATAGATGTGAGTATAGTTGTAATAACAAAAACAATATTCAAAATATTTTTTCTTTTACATTCTTTTATGGATTGAAATAAAATGCATCCAATTATTATTACTCGGCACAGTGACAATGAATGATATCAAGTAGTTTATTGGAAAAAAAAATAGGTTAAAAATATTTAAGAGATCAGCATAAAAGTCAATCTTTAACAGAACTGAAATCAAATCAATGGCAGATTTTTACCTCTCACTGATTTCACAAATAAGTATCACATCCATTCAAAATCAAAATTTAAAAATACTTTTTTCATCCAGTTACTGCTAAAATGAAGGACGTGTGCAGTAAATATTTCAGCTAGTTACTGGTTGTGCTAATATTAATAGGACAGGTTTAAAAAATATATATTTATCAAAAATTTTTAAAAACACACACACCATATAGTGCATTTCTTACAACTAACTTTTAACACTCCTCCACAAGCAAAATAAAACGGTAAGTTGCCGATCTTTAAATTGGACTACGTGAACATTGCGATAATACGAAAATGCCAGGACTCAAATCGAAAATGCTTTACAAAATTGTTTTGTTTACAGAACGGGGCCTATATATATATATATATATATATAATACTAATAAAAAATAAAGTTGTGTGTTTGTACGCGCAAATTGTTTCTGGATTCCGGTTTTTTTTTAACACATACTATTATTGCGTAATTTTCAAAAAAAAAAAAAAAAACCCAAGAAATTTTATCGATTGATAATGGAAGTATTACTTTAATTGTCTGCGTTAGTTACTAGAGGAATTGAAATGTGAAATTACATAATTCAAATCATAATGAGCAATTATAAATATATTGTCCAAAACAGGAAGTTTTGCTTATTGCTTAGTATTGTTTATAATTCTAATCTAGTTTAACAGAATTTTAAAAAAGTTATAACCTTATTTCAAAGTAGGCTTAAATTTAAATATATTACTCATCTCATCTGAATATTTATAAATGATCTTCTAATAAAATACTAAGTTACTATTATAAAAGCAGTTTGTAAATGGGCAGTGGTGAATTTTTGTCTAGAGAGCTGTCAAGAGCCACCAAGAGGTTGACTAAAAACTTGATTTTCCTTGCCTAGCAAATGTATAAAATATATGAATTCTATAAATTATTCGAATATTATTAACATTCAAGCAAGCGTATATTCCTCTGTCTCTTTGTGTTTACTTTGCTATTAGAAGATTTGCAAACACCGAACGTTACGTCAGAAATTCTTGCAAACGTGAATATCGAATTGTCTGTAATCATAACATTTAAACAAGTAATATAAAAAAAATAAATTCCTACTAAGGTTATCAAAGAAAAATTTTATTTTAATTACTTTTTATTAAATAAGGACTATAAATTGATCAAATTGGTTTTCGCTAGAATTGAACTCGCATTCTTTACCTTTATGCGAAAAATACTGAAATCCTCGCACTTTATCAACCGACCTACTGCCTGTTGATTTCAATTTTCATTACAAATTGCTAAAACTCTATTTAAAGTATTAAAAAGGAATTAAATTTAATGAAGGAATTAATAGTTGAAAAAACTGTATTGACATTGAATGCCATCCTCTGCAAGTTTTAAAAAATGTATTTGAACTTGAGTGGATGAATAAAAAGTGTTTTATTGACGATTGAAAATTAGAACAAGATTTATAAAAGGTGAGTGTAAGCTAATTGTAGGAATGAAATATAAATATTTATATAAGTTAATAAAATAAATATTTTAATCTAAAATACGTTACTAATATGCCAAAAAGTGATACTGAATTTTCCAGTTTGTTAAAGGAGGTGCTTCAAAATGCATCTTGCTTGTATCCGCCTCTTAAGTGGCATCTAATAATTCAAAATCTTTTCGAAATCAAGGAAGCACATGGGGAAGTTTTGTATTGACACTCTTAGAGTTTTCTTCTTAAGAATTGTCATTTTTAGTAGACAAAACATTCATGTATGAAATGTTAGAATACAAATCTTCCGAGTAGAGATCTGGGCGTAACAGGTGAGGTTCAGACAGGGCTGTGGTGACACTTTCTGACACCTCCACCCAAAATCTGTGAGAAACCTTTATTTAAAAAACATTGAAAAAGAGTTTAGAAGTTGTAAAATTAATTTTTACAACAGTGTATCTCTTCTAAGCATTCCTGCCGCCTTCTCGATACTACTTTTTTTTCCAATTTCTAGTTCATATTCTCCTTATACATATATCTTGTTCAAATTTTGAATCTTTAATAAAATACTTTTTAGTCATCTACTCAGGTTCGAATACATTTTTTAAAACTTGTAGAAGATGATACTCGATATTAATGCAGTTTTCTCAAATATCAATTCATTCATTAAATTTAATTAATTCTTAATATTTTAAATAGAGTTTGTAATGAAAATTTAAATTTACTGGGAATAGCTCCATTGGTAAAATCCGAAGATTTTAGTATTTTTCAGTGAAAGTGAAGAATACAAGTTCAATTCTTGCGAAAATTAATAGTTGTTTTAATCAATTATTTATATCAATTGTAATTAATTTATAAAAAGTAAGTAAAATAAGGATTATCTTTGTTGACCTGAGTTCGCATTGACTTAATTATTTTTATATTACTTGTTACTTTTTTAAATAAGAAATAAGGCTTAAGTATTGTAATCGCCAAAAAATTCGAACTCGAGATATTAATGAATCTCCATATTTCATACTTCCAGAGTTCGAAAAACACATTTTTATCGTCATGTTGACTTATCGACATGGTGATAAAAATGTGTTAGCAGAACTAACTCAAAACCACTTTGAGGTTGATGCATGAAATTTGGTGTGCGTTTACACTAAATTAGTAAAATATCTTTCAAATTTTGAGCCAATATCCATTCAGAAGAAGTCTGTCTGTTCGGCTGTTCGAATATGTTAACTTGATAATTACATAATAACATAGTAATATTAAATAATTTTTTGAGTGAATCAACTGAAAGAATAATTAAATAAAAATGTAACTCAAAAAAAATTCTTAAAAAGTCACCTTTGAGAGTTTTTAGAGGATTTATAAAGACATTAATGAAGATTGCGTGGAATCGTGCATTCAGAGATGACAGACTGCGATTTTCAAACACATGTTGTGTTATGTGAAAATGAAAGAGAAAGAAGTCTCTGTGTGTGGGGGGGATCTCTTGAAATTTTGATTGCTTCTTTTTATTTTTAACAACATTATCAACAAAGACTAAGCAAGCCATGTACCAGACTCGTTGCAGGTGATAACGATCTTTTCTAATTAATACGAGAGCGATGAATTTGTTCTTTAATTGCAATGTACGAATTCACGAATTGAATTTGAATATTGAATGTGGAGTTCGTCGAACGCCTTCCTTGCAATAAGTTTAGCTTTAAAAAATGAAAAAAGTCTGTCGGCTTTTACCTTAGCTTTTCCCCCCACGATCCTTTAGATGAAAGGAGGGGAGGGGGAGTAAAACGAATAATGTCCTGCCCTTCACTCATATGCGGATGCAATTGACTGCATATAATGAGACGAGTTTCTGCCTTCGAGCTTTTTCAAAGGTTTGCTTTATAGATCGCCGAGATATAGGAACGCACGAACACACACACGTCTATCTGTACTTATTATGAATATAAGTTAAAAAGAAATAAAATTTTACGTCGTACAATTTTCGAAATCTTGCACGCAATTTCTTAATGTCATAAAAATTTCAGCTTAAACTAGAATAATAGTTATATTAATAGTTTCAGATAAACAATACTCCTTTCTCACTGCTTTACACGTTTGCTTGCTTAATATTTCAACGAAAACATTGTTATACATCTTAAAATTAATTTAAAATTGATTATTCAATTACTTCACAAATTGACTATTAAGTAGTTGCACAAAAATGAAATTTAAATCTCTGAAAAGCTAATTTTTTAAAATATAATTCTTGTGCAATTATATATTCTGAAGTTAAAGTGGCTAAATGTAAAAACCTTACTACCTTCAATTCACCACTTTTTGTGTGTTCTAACGATTTAATAGCTCAATTAAACGTTCTAAGTTTTAAAGGAACATGACAAATGAGCATTCTTTGACGATTTCAAAAGTAATTTCGTTTGAATTTGTCGAAGAGTGTGGAATTGTATAGTGTTCAATAAACAAACGAATATTCAGTTTTGTATACAGTCTACAACTTCGATATTCATCGGAATCTGAGTATAGAATTGTTTGATGATTGTGTATCATTAGTAAAATAAAAATTATTATAACCCAACCAGCAAAAGTCATTTTTTTTATTCTGTCGGGAAATATTTCATTAAATTTCTTTGTGATTTACTTACTTCGTCGAAGTTTTAACGCTGGGTAGTAGGACATTGCATATTCAAAACCAAATGTGCCTCAGGGAAGACTTCTCCATTTGACTTTCTCTAGATACGATATGGTGTGATTTTTCCAGATAGATTCAATTTTCCTTTTCATCTCTCTGAGTCGTTTAAATATCATTTTCACACGCACGCAGGCGAACAACTTCCCGACCATTACATGATCTAATATCCTACTCCTGAATATCTTGGAGGCTTTATTTTCATGCATTTCTGCCCATATTGGAAAATGAGATTGCCGATGCTGTAACACAACCTGCGGATGGACTTTATATGCAGCTTCTTTCTGGTGATACGAGCTGGCATAAATTCGAAACGGGGTTTTCGAAATCGACAAAACTAATGGAATTTAAATACAGTAAATAAATTATACAATGTAAATAACGTATCGATAACACAGCGTAGCGTAACGTATACCGATAACGCCATAGATTTCTTCTCTAAACCGCAAATACAATGTCTTTTTAACACGAAGAAGGCTCTGTCATTCAAGCCTTAGCCGCAAACATTTACTTTTCTCCGAACCTCCACCAACTTGCAATCGTTGTGGGGACATTTCGACTATGCGACTTGTTTTAATAGTGTTCAGATCTATCTTCGCTTTGAGTGAAACATTTTAGTTTCGAATATTTTTGATTTACCGATTTGAATTGGACCAAAACTATATATTATAACCTTTCCAGAAAAAGCAAATGTTTTACATAGTTTATTTTGCTCACTTATTCTTTTTTTTTATCATCTAGAATTTCTAGATTCATTGCGTATACGTCATTTTTAATTTACTTTCTGAAAAATTACAATTATATTTTGACCTTGCGCATTATATACTACAAAAAAAATCTTGCACCAGAATAATATCTACATCAACATTATTTGATAGAAAAATTAGATAATCTACAATTTTGGTATAGCGCAGATATGATTAAAAAAATTTTTTAGTCTAAAACTTTTTCAGATATTTGAGTTTTGATCTTAAATTTGGATATTAATCCAAGTTTTGAGTAGAACTACTGATAAATAAGACTTTTTTTTCATAAATTTAATACAGTGAAAAATAAAAAAAATCTATTGTAATAAATCTTCTCATGGTTTAAGTGAGTTTATAATGTCAGCATCAATTTTTTTTAAAAAAAGTAATTAAAAAATTTTCTTTTCCACTCAAATTGGCATCTTTTTTTTTTCGCTCCCCAAGTTAAATGAGATGCCATTCCCATCTCTACCGCGAAGTCAAAAATTTTTTGCTAAAGACGGAAAGATTTTTACAACAAATCCGGTGTCGTTCTAATCTGCTTTTAAGTGAAAGTAAACAGTCATTGACTTCAGGAGTTTAGACGAAACTTGCATAATAAAAGAAGTAATACCTGTTCTGTATATTTTTTCGCCAAAAAACCCCCTCCCGCGGCCGCTTCTTTTGTCAGATTTATCGACATTATCTTGATCTTGAACGTGTCTTTCCACGCAATTCGCGCTTGTTTTTTTAAAACTTCTCGAAATTGGTGTTTAGTCTCGTAGATGCAGTTTTTAAAAACTCGCGAATCAGAGTAAGATTGGGTGATCGAACGGAGGTGAGTCTTCAACTAAAAGTGGACTTAAAAAAACTTTTCAAGGTCACACAAAACTCTCAAGGACTTGTTTGGTAAAGGTCAAATTTTTTGTCATAAAAATTAGGTAAACGTCTTAAAATATTATAGTTGGATACATTTATGCAACAAAGGGACCAAATCCAAAATTATATTTATCTTTTAGATACATCTTTTTTATTTAATATGAATTATATGAAGAAGAAATGCTGTAATAGTAAAAAAAAAAAAAAAAAAACTTTGCATTTTATAGGAATCTATATGACTAGAATGAAATAAAATTAACAATAATAGACCTACTGAAATGAAAATAAAAATTATAAATCTATTTTGAGCATTCCCATCGATAACATAAAGTATGATTCATGGACAATAGTTCAGTTAGGTGTATATTAACTTATACAAAATACCTATAAGATAATCCATATTGTTTAAATAAAAAAATGAAATGATTCTGTAAAAACAATAAAGCAGAAGATATGACTTCGGCTTTATTAACAAGCCTTTTGTCCAAGTATTCATTTCAGCCTTTCAAGACAATCTCTTTTTGACGATTATACTTCTCTAAGGGGTGACATGCAGGAAGATAAGCAATTGTTTCGAATTATTCCGCCAATAATCTCAAATCACCCTATTTCTATCCTGGGAAATGCTTACTAAATGCAAGTATTTCTTTCTTTCATTTTCCTTTTGACCCCTTTTTTGATAGAAAAAAAAATCTTCTTCTGACGCATGTGCAAAAGCGAAGAGAATTAGCGAATGACGAATACGTACCTGAACTTGTTATTTATTTCTGTTATTGTATAAAAAAACCTATTTTTTCGGAGATTTCAAATTTCCTTTTGATATATATCTTATATTGCTGCGAATAAATGCATAACTTCGATGATATTAAATTCACAATTATAAAATATTATCCCATTATAAATAATATTATATATGATGGGATATTATATGAAATAATTGCGAAATATTATTTCGGGTAGCAATGACTTATTAGTAAGGTCTCGGCTCGTGAGCCGTAGGGTTTCAGGTTCGAGACCCGATTCCACCGAAGAACCGTCGTGTCAGGGGGTCTGTTGCACTTTCAATCCGTCCGGGTCAAACGTCCTCCCACTTGTGTCACGCAGGTGTTTGGAGAGCGGGTGGTGCCATCTCGGGTGTCGTTCTCACTATCTGCTCACGGTTCAAAATTATGAGGTCTATCTCAAAATAGTTCTAGTTGCTTTAAAACGGGACGTTAATATAACTGAACTAACCCATCTATTATTTTTGATGTTAATTATCAAAAACACTGATGAATTGAAATCCATATGTTCATACATGAAGAGGTCTATTGCGTTAATTTGTTATGAAAGGAAGTTTTATGATTGATTGTTTTAAGTTGAAGTATCTTGAAGTAAATGAAAAGGGGATTGAATTGTTTGTTGTTTATTAAAACACAAAGCCTATTTTTGCCCCTATTGGATTGGCGATTTGACTTTTATAACAAATAATCTAAGGGAAAACTCTTGTCGAAAAATCCCAAGCTGTAATTACGTGAAATGCCATTTTGAAATAAAGAAAAAAAAAATGAAACGATTCATGCGTGACCAGGATTGGGATGTTTAGCTGATTTTGATAGGGTTGAAAACGAATTCTGAAATGAGGTTTGGTGTTATATTTATTTTGAAAGAAAAGTAAATTTCGGTGTTTACTGCCAAAACAGATCGCAAATAGCTTTAGGCTCGCGCAAGAAATGGTGATTGTTTTTCAAATGATATTTGAAACTACGATTTATTGTTATGGTTTCACTTTCTTTCTATTATTTCAATCTTTCCACTGATTGGTATAAGATAGTATTGTAAATCAAGGTTATTTTTTTCTTCAGAAATATCGCAAGATGATTATACCTAGAATTACGTATTAATATCCTTTACTTCCTTTTATGTATACATATTTTAGCTAATGTAGTTGCTATTAATGCAGAAATAATCTCTACGACCGTGAACTTGATACGCTGCATCAAATCGTAAAATTTTTTAAGAAACATATTTTATAAATGTGTATGCTTGTACTATTGTAAATCAGACAGCACTGAAAACAATCAAATACTCTAACTGTAATCATCTCATAATACTTATAATCGTAAAGATATTTTATCAAACGTTTCTAACATGCCAGCTACCCCATGACTCACGTATGATACGCACCTGTATCGAAAAATCCATGTGATTCGATTACCACTTTTATACTATAACACTTTCGTTGCTGTGATTCATGCCTATGATTTGGATCACCATCTCATAAGATTCTTACTTTTCTATCTCTTAACCCTTTGCATTCGGAAAAGTAATTAGATACATAATTATTCATTTAATACATAACTTGCTTATTACACCAAAAAATAAAAATACAATTGTTTTAGCTTGCAATTCTCCGAAAAAAGGAATCTACATCTTTTTACCATTTTCTATGTATTTTTAACAATTAAAAAATAAAATGTTCAAACTGATACACCGTCTTGAATGGTGAGTAACAGGCACCATTCGAGTGCAAAGGGTTAAGTGTAGAAGAGAAACGATGGTCTAATTAGATAGTAGTGTGAATCACAAATGCTTCGCGTGGCGGACAATGCGCCGAAACAAGGAAGTAAACTGAACATAGAAATGTTCAACTAGCATCCAATTCTACACTTAGTCAGAACCTATGTTGTCACCTGAATGCGAGTAACATTGCAGGACTGCGAGTGGCCTGGTGGTAAGGTCTCTGTTTCGGAACTGGAGGGTTTCAAGTTCTACACCTGATTCCACCGAAGAACAGTCGTGTAAGTGGGTCTGGTGCATTAAATCCGTCCGGGACAAATATCCTCCTATTAGTATGGCGTGGAGTGGAGAGGGGGGGGGTGCCATCTAAGGTGTCATCCTCGTTATCTGACTGCGGTAAAAATCATGAGGTCCATCCCAGAATAACTCTAGTGTTGCTTTGAAACCGGACGTTAATATAATTAAGTTAAAACTAAACGAGTGAAATAGCAGTCAACGTGTTAAGAAAGCAAAGGGATAATTTATGTAGATAGATGGTCCATAGGCGAGTCGTAGCAACGAACGTATTAACCACTTAACTTTTATTTTCTTTACCATCTAATAAGATAAATCCTTCTATTTTGGAAAGATTTTCTTGTTTTGATTCAAGTGGAAATCCGTTAAATATTTGACTTATCTGTGTATTCGAAGTAACTTTAATATTGAATTATAATCGTTATGAATACTTACAACTATCAAAATTCGATAAATCGATACACGTACGGAATACGGGCAAAACAGTTAAGCGGTTAAGTAAAGGAATGATTCAAATCCATGGCCATTTCCAGAATCCTGCGAATAAAAATGCACGTTCATCAGCGAACATCGAGTAAAAAAAAAGTGTCAAATTGTTCTGATTGGATTTTTTTTAAATATTGAAATGTATAATATACGTAATTATCTATGTAACAAATGGGGAAGATTCGTTATTTTAAAGTTTTCTAAATATAGTGAAAAAGGGAAAGAATCTTTCTGACAAAGTGAAAGTGATTTTGCTATTTGTAACCATAATTCAAATTTATAATCATACACCGAATGTTAGACAACATTTATGGTGAAAAGAAAATATTTTTGGGTATATAAAACGAAAAATTGGAAAGACTATAAACTAAATAAATGAAATTTGATATATATGATCTTAACAAGAATATTACAAGTAGTCGCCCCCAAGTTTCCGGCTGGTTCACGAAAAATATTGGTTACATTTGTTTTGAGATAAATTGTTTAGAAATAATTTCATATAACATGATTTCAGAAGCATGTTAGCATTAAAAACCGTTTTATTTCGTGTTACTCAGATTCTTTTATTTGCTCTGTTTATCGCTTACGAGAACTTAACGCTGTTAAGAAGGTAAATATTCAATTCACCTTCTTCTAAATTTCGTGATATTGTTTTCTTATTTGTCTACTAAACTAAGAAAAAGAACAGAAAGATTCTTTCGGCACTTCAAGAAATGAATTGATGAAACAATGAAAATGATTTCAATGGTTCAGACTAACAATATAATCTATTTGCTAAAATTCCGGAAAAACTCGAATTACTATTTAAACTGATATCATTAACACATATATTTTTAAAATTTTGGAAAGATGAAAAATTAATTTTTCTGAGTAATATTTTTGAAGTTATGAAAAGAATCCAAAATTTTGCTTTAAAAATTATAAACGATTCTTCCGAGGTGCACATTCTCATCCTCCAAAATATATAAGTGCTAAATTTAGTAACTTTAGGTAAAAAAAGGTCTGAACTACAGAGCTCCAACGCACACAAATGTCTTTATTAATAGCACAAATCTGTATCAAATTTTGAACACAACCAGTCCTGGGATGAAGTGCTGATCAAAAATTCATTATGGTTGTTCTTTGCTTATGAAGCGAAATATTTCCCACTTTCTCTTATTCTGCGACTATATTGTGGCAGAATACGAGAAAGGAGGGGAAAGGATACGAGAAAAGCAGGGGGGGGGAAGATATTGCAGCAATTTTTTTGTCGAATTTTTTTATTCATGTAATCACCGTCGTCAATATAATCGTTATACTAAATATACGGAATCACTGCTTTAATATTTTCTCGTATAATTTGGTGACCCTGAGAGCTTGAGAGTTCACTGTTACGTCACATTAGTAGAACTTAAATATCTTATTAATCATCCCTCCCCCCCCAAATAATAAATTTATAAATTATTACTCAGAATCCCGAGAGTTAGTGTGCTTCTCAATTTCTAACCGAAGGCACGGAAGGCCACCCTCACAGATTCGATGAACGGTGTGAGGGAAGGCGTAAAAATTTCTACTTCGAACTCGGCATAAACATCGGGCGGTGATTCAATGTGCCCCTTACAGCATGTGACCTTTGACGCAACGAGTGATGAAAACGACCACTTTCACTGTCCGTCGGATCCAAGGGCACTCTACCCAAGGTCTGATGCAGGGTCAGACTTCCTCCAACTTTCCCTCCCAAATCAATTCAGATATCTTTCCTCAAATCATCCTCCCTGTTAAATACGACTACGAAGCAACAAAACTTGCCAGAGTGTCCACTTAAATGATTTTCAGAGCTTCCCACGTGGAACCGATTAAAGTATTTTTAAATTTTTTCAAATCAAGGTTTTCTTAAACTTTTCCCACTCGCTCAATTTATTTGGTGGAAAAATTGCGTTACCAAGACAAGGTTGGAATATAAATAAGAAAATGAATCCTGATTCTTTTAACTGTGCTGCTCAAATGCGGTTCGCGCGTTATTTTATTTTAAAATTTTATTTAAAATTCAGTTATTATAATGCGGTCAAAATCGACGCTTAACTATTTTCGACGAATATACTCGTCGTGAAAAAAGTGCAACATTTGGCGTTATGACGAGGATTAATAAGCAGTGACAATAGGCAGTTTGAATTACAATTTATTTAAGTAAAATCCCAAACATACTCGTAATTTTCTAGATCTTTGAAACGATTATTTAGAAGCCAAGTTGAAATCAATGAAACAAATTAAAGTTTATTCTGCAATGCACCGTACTTTGCTCAAAATCATTCTGTAACAGAAATCAGAATAATAAATTTTTTGTTTCTTTTCATTTATATGCAAAAAAAAAAAAAAAAACAATGTATGCTAGTTTAAGTAAATAAATAACTGCGATTATTGGAATAAGTCATATCGACTTTCCGACCAGCCCGAAGGCATAGAAAAAAACCCATAAACACATAATGACCAGACCGCCGCAACAGAAACACTGACGGGAACTATGGCTGAGTCGTAAGGACCATCACCGGTCACGGTGCAAGCCCTCTCGTAGGAAGTACGTCCAGTCAACGATTGGAGGAGCCAAATCCTCAATTACCTACCAAGGTGGCGAGATCCAACCACCATACTGAAAACCTCACATCCTCTTTTCGAGGTGCCTCCCAGGCAGGACGATAATTGGAATAAAAAATAAGACAATTCATTCCAACATTTTATGTTACAACTACTTTGCGTTTGAGTATAGTATTGCTTAATTTTTTCGCCACAATTTAGATACGCATTTCACGAATAAGTCAAAACAGTTAAATGGTTAATTTTTAAAGACGTCTCAAATGACGTGGATACTTAGTTGAGGCAACATAATACTATTTCAAACGAATGGTGAGACAACAGAAAAAAATAAAGAATTAAACAATGATTGAAAAAAAACAGATAAAGTATTTGATAAAAATGTAATTATATATTTAATAGCAAAAGTATACATTTTTCGTATGCACCTTCAATTTTTTTATGAATACTTAACTGAATTAGAAGGACATTACATTCTCAAAGTGATTTTTTAGCTATATTTACTTTCATTTTTAAGCAATACTAGGTGTATTCAGGAATGAATCTTGTAATTTTGAACCTCGCATCGTAAACGAAGACGACATCTCAGCTGAATCTTGTGAATTTGCGCGCACTGGACTGCTCACAAGGTGGTTTTTCGATGAAATCGAGTCTCGAACTCG
Source organism: Argiope argentata (assembly GCA_026289955.1). NCBI lineage: Eukaryota > Metazoa > Arthropoda > Arachnida > Araneae > Araneidae > Argiope > Argiope argentata. The sequence goes on along the minus strand of JAOUZG010045130.1, from coordinate 313,604 downwards.
GAATCCGAGACCTCCTTACCACAAGGTCAATGTAATACACAGTTTATCGCGTTTTACAGAAATCGAATTCACTAGTAATTTCTTGACAGGCTTCCTGTATATAGATTTTGAACAAAATATCGTAAAATCTGCTAATTTTTATCGATGTTTATATGTTTTTCTCATCTTTATAACTCAATGTTTTTGAGTGAACGTGATTGAGTTAATTTTAAAAATTGTGTTGAATTTTTCGAACTTAGAGAGATCTGAAACGGGGATATTTGTCGAAATCTCGATTTAGAATTACTTTGAGGATTACAATATTTTCTTTGTATTTCTGAGAAGATAAAAAGATAAAAAGAAATTATCTAATAAATATCCCGAAGTTACTGTATTATAATTTCCTAGAGATAGTGCAGGTCTCTCTTATTCTGTCTCTTCAAAAATTAATCAAACTTCTTTTAAATCCACAAAATCACTTATTTTTAATTAAAATTGAAAACATATTTTATTTTTATTAATGTAAATAAATAAATCTTCAGTATAAAATATAGCTAGAAACATAATGATCAGTTTCGTGAATTATGATTGCTATTTCACGTAATGCCGGTTAAATTGATTGCTTTTAAAGTTTGAGTAACTCGAAGAGAAAACTTATCTGAAGAAATATTTGGTATTTTTTCTTTCAATCATTCCTGAATTAAAAACAAGATCCATCCGCGCATGCCAATTAGAGATGACCTTCGATTTATGTGCTCATGGTTATTTATTTGTCACTTTCTGGATTTTAAGATCAATATCGGCGTTTTCAGCCAAGACAATCTTTCCGATCTCGAGACTTTAACGACTTAAAAACAGAAGGAAATTTACGCTGTAGAATTTTTGATCAATGGGATGGCAAATCAGAATGTAGTAAAATGTCACCCCTAGTTGACTGAATATTAAGTAGAAAGTGTGTGAATAACTAATATGATCATTTTATGTATCTCGACGTGGATGTGAAGCTTGTATCGGATGTCTGAAACCCGGACTTTCCCGGCTACTTTATTTTTCGACTGCCGGTCGAAGTGATGCCTACAATTTTGCTTTTTTGTTAATGACGGCACATATCTAGGCAAGGAATTCATTTATATTTTTTAAAAAATTGGCTTTCTGTATTTGGATCATTGACTGAAAAAGAATCACTATATTTCTATACATATCAAGAGTTAGAAAAAACACAATCTGAATCTTTTCTCTCTCTTTTTTTAAATTAAATAGCATTTGTCATTCTTTAATATCAGCTATTTGATTTTAATATATTGAAAGTCGAAATGAGTTTTGGACATTTTAAATCGAAAAGGTTCATTTAAAACTGAGTGTTATTGGACAATCAGAAGTGGAGTCACTTTAGAGAAACTGATTTTAGTTTTGTTAAAAATGCTGTTTTTTTTAATGAATGAAAATATGCTGTTATTTTTGTTTCTGAATCTAGAATTCTTTTTTTACATCATTGACAATTGTAATTTCTTAATATTTTATCGGACGCTATTTTCTCAAACTTAAAAAAAACTATTACTAATATTTATTGTTTATTTTTGTCTAGAACTATTACTTTATAACTATATATTTTTATGTAGAGTGCTTTAACCGCTTAACAGTTTTATTTTCTTTACTATCTAATAAGTTGACACCTATTTTTAGAATATTTTCCTATTTTTATTCAAATGGAAATTCATTGAATACTTATCTATGTATCGAAGTAACTTTAATATTGAATTTATAATTGTTATGAAAAGCTTATTTTTTTTATTACAAAATTCGATAAATCGATGTACGTATGGTATACGGACAAAATATTTAAGTGGTTGCATAAATATGCATCAAATTTTCATGTGCATATTTGCAGAAAGTACCCTTAAAAATGTTTAAATTTTATTGATTTTAAATTATTAGCCTCTAACTCAGCGATACCGAAAAAATATTTAAATCGTTGTACAGAATTTTTACCCAGTAAATTTGTATTCTTTTTTTTCACTTCGAATTATTTTATTTACAAAAAAAATCACCTTAGACATGTGTATTTCTGTAGTACCATTTTAGAAGTTCAAATGAATAACTATTAACAAATCTAAAAACTAGCGTTCAATTTTTAGATTTGTTTTAGCACAAAATTTGAACATCCTTGCATTAATTTGTCTGCTTAAAGGGTGTTTACGTTTTATAGAGTTATAATAAACAAAACTGTAGCTGTTTTACATTTGGGGGGGGCAGAGGGGACTCTTAAAATGTGAATAAAAGATTTAATATTAAGTTGACATTTTCTTTGAGGTAATTGGTTACAAAGTGGTCAATAATCGTCATTCCTCCTCCTCTTGCATTTAAACAAAGAAGATTCCATCACTAAAAGATACCAAGTAAGTTATATTTAAATGAAATGAAAAAAGTACCATTTTATTGCAAATAAAAATGTAAAATATTTTACATTTTTATTTGCAATATATTTTTTATAATTGTAAAATATTTATGAATAGCTTTCTATCAATAAAAGTTGTGCTGTTTGTATAACATTTTTTCTTTGCCTGTCTTCCTCATGTTTTTGCTGGAGAAAAGGCCGGGTAACGCTGGGTTACTCTGATAATAGATAATTTAAACAGATAACTCCATCAAATATGTATTTTACTATTGTCAATAGAATTTTTCGGAAGTCTCTGTCATAGAGGAACCCCGCCGAAGAAGAACGTCCAAATGTGTTGACCTGAGATGAAAGACTCACTCCTCACGTGCTGCAAATTAAATTCCGAAGAAGATTATTTCGAGAGAATAGAAAAGTGAAATAACTCTCGACTCGCACGGGTTAGGAGAGACGGCCGCCGGACGCATGCAGACAATGGAGGTGCATACATCACACGGTTTCCCGAAATGTTCCAAATTAAAGAGTTATTCACGAGTCGCAACGCTCGGTTGCGTTCGAAAATTGCCTTTCTCCGATTCCGCGGAGGGCTTTCGCAGATGATATGAGAAACGGCGGAAATCACCCTTTCAATAGACAAGACGCAGAGCAGATGAAAACACCTGCCGTTCCCAGCAAAGTTCCAAACGAATCAAAGTTTTTATAATATTTTTTTAGTTTTTTTTATTTAAAACTTTTTATTTCTTTTTTCTACACTAGACGATTGATTCTTTTGCCAAAAGCATGCAATTTGCTATAAACGAATACATTAAAGTTTTAAGAAAGAGCTGCTTAACCAGCATAGTAAAGCTAAATAAAAATAATTTTAAAAACTTTTTTTTAAAGTTTATGTAAAAATAAAGCTATAAATTTTTTTATGTATTTATCGATACTTTGTGACTACTTTTTAAAAATTCTTGGGGATATTATTTTCCAATTCCTACTATTAGTTCACGCTCTCCCTATATACAAATCTGTATAACTTGTTCAAATTTCCAATCGTTAATAAAATACTTGGTATTCGTTCACTCAAATTCAAATTCGTTTTTTAAACTTATAGTGGATGACATTTGATGTTAGTACAGTTTTTTTAAATATTTATTCATTCCTTAAATTTAATTAATTTTAATATTCTAAACGGAGTTTTAGCAGTCTGTAATGAAAATCTAAATCGACAGGCAATAGCACAATCGGTAAAATGCGAGGATTTCGGTATTTTTTACATGAAAGTGAAAAACGCGAGTTCAGTTCTTGTGAAAATCAATCATTTTTTGATAAATTATTTATATTAATTGTAATTATTTTTAAAAAAGTAATTAAAATAAAATCTTTTTTTGTTTACGTTCGTAGGAATTGACTTCCAATTTTTTTAATTACTTGTTTTTAATATTTTCAAATGTTAATCATCAGTTCAATGACTAATCTAATTAAATTTTATTTTTATACAAGCGACGCAACATGTTGCTAATTTAGAAATTTTAAGATACATCGACAGTTGAAATGCTAAAAGCACAAATAAATAATATAGATAAGATTTTTATGAATTATGGTATAATAAACTAGAATTATTTTTGCAGTAATATTTAAGTACTTTTGTGCAATTATAATGCCGTACAATGAATTCAGATTTTAAACTGTAACCTGTTTATAATAAGTGATATTTCTAGCTCTTTTTAGGCCACATTCTAGCTCTTTTAGGCCGCCTAAAAAGATTGCCTTTGGTTGAGAATGTGCACTTCGTAGTGCTGTTTTTGAAGTTTTAATTAATTAATAAGTTACATTTTGACATTCTTCCCAGATAAATATTCCCACACGAAAATGATTTTTACTTCGTTTTAAAGTCCAAAAAATCATCTTTTCCATGATGTCAGTTTAGTTGCTTTAAATTTCCTTTGGCTAGAGTTAATTGGTATTTAATTCTATTTTTAAGAGTTTTTTTTAAGAGAGAATTTTTCATTACACTATTTTTGGTGCCTCGAATGCAACAGAAATCAGTTTCATTATTTTATCAAATATTCCAATTCATGTTTTTCTTTCATTGTTGAAAAGTAAAGATCCTGTTTAATATCTAATCCTTTTTTACTGAACGAATTAAAGATTAATTGTCCATTGCTTAATTTAGAGCTGAGACAAGCATAGCAAAGTTCGTGGAATTGGTCTTCATTAGAAAAGTAAATATGTATAAGGAAAAAAAAATTATATACGATTGTCTCTATCAATTTAATGGAATCATTGACTTGAAATTTTAAACTAAATGATTTAGCTTAAAGTAAATGTAATTAATATCTCCTGCAAACAAATCAGTTTCCAGAGGCGAGTAGTCTCTAGTAATAGTAAAGACAGATGTTTGAGTGTGTTGATGATGATCAATAGGAGTTAGGGCTACAACCAAAAATATACTTTAGAGAGTGGCAATGGATTTTTTTTTTTGAAATTTTAATCAATTCGGAATTAAGTGAAATGTTGACTTTATATTTTACTTGAGAGCTTTTAAAAAGATATATAGCATAAAAGTAATTCTAAACAATCTGAAAATTCAATAAAGCATCTTCCCTAATGTTGCCAATTCCGTTTTTATACAATTTTTCTTTTTAAAATATATTTTACAACAATGTTTTTTGATTTTGTGATAAAATTCAAATAATTTACGTTGCTATTTTCGAATATTTTATCCCCGATTTTCCTTCTGTCGATTCGAGAATTTGGCTTTTTTGACTGTAAAAAAAGATTACTCTTTTTTTTTTTAGTTTTATCTTAAAAATTTTGATAATTTTAAAAGTTTTGCTACCATTTACATGCAAGATCTATTTTTACTAAACAATGATGTTGATTTATTCTAGTTTTTTTTTACATTTCTAAGCAACGTTTCTTTTTACTTTTTCGAACACGAAGTATGCAGAAGATATTGTAGTCATCAAAAACTTCGAATTCGTTCTTTTGTTGAATTTCCGAATTTTATAGACCTCTCTGATTTCGAAAAACCAATTTTTGAAAATGTTTATCTGCGATGAAATGACTGATTTACCAAGGCAAATGAAATTTGGTATATGACTCCATTTACAGATTTCTATCAAAGCTTCAGCAAAATTATTCAAAGAACGTCTATCTGTCCTATTTTTCGAGTGTAAATTGGCACTATAACTACAAAACGTGGTATAGATATACCAAATATCAGTCTATTAAAAATATTACTGTGTTTGTGTTATTTGTTAAGAAAACTATGAATGGGAACGAAAAATCATAAAGCTATGCCCCAGGCGCCTTTTTACGCCTCTGGAAAATAGCATCTTTAATAGAAAGTGTTTAAGAAAGTTTCGTGTTCTCTCACCGGTTTCACTTCATAACTGTTTAAAGGCATATTCATCACAATTTTAAATAATTGAAACTATTTTTGCCAGGAAGCCTTTTTAAGGCCATAATGGCAGATGATATTCAATTTTATTTTTTAAATAAATTTTCTGTCCGTTATTTTTTTTTTCTTCCCTCGATCTCTCTATTTGAAAACAAATGAAGCTCGCATGAAGGAAAAAACCACGAGATTTCCATTTTAACTGTTTATGTGCAGCTTACTACAGGAAAAAGTTTTTCTATTAAATTTATATGGGAGCATTATATGCAAAACGTGAAGCTATGGTAAAAGGTAGTAAAGCAAACAACCTTGGTTTGCGGAGAAGGTTTGAATAGCCAATGAGAAAGAGAAAGTGAAGAAATTCGAAAGGTCGCTTCCTCGTGTTTTGTTGACGAACAGGATGTTTAGTGTCATTTCATTTAGGATTCTACTGTGCTCTGAGCGATTCGTTCGTGTTTTGAATGTCTAGTCGCGTTTGTGTATTCGTCAGAACTAAGTTTCATCAACGTAATCCATGACCTTAGCCTTCAAATGGGATTTTTTTAAAACCTGATCAAAACAAACCTCTCATTTTCTAGATTAAGGCTAAACTTTTTTTTTTGAAACAATTTAAAGAAAATAAACTTTTATGATTGAAAGAATTTGTTATATTCTATAGTTAATTGCTATACACCCATATATCTGAGATTAAAATACATTTTGGAATTCATATAACATTCAAATTGTCTTTAATTTGAAATGTTTTTACTTACGAAAGTCTAGTACAGTATAATTCACTATTGATGTTTTACAGGACAAAAGCTGACATTGTATGTTTAAATCCATTAGTATAAAAAAGAGCAATCTGAATTTTATTTTGATGAACCACTAAGATGTTTCAGAACCGTTAAGATGTAAGTTTAAGACGAACCGTTTAATAATTGTTTCTACATAATCTTAATGAGAAGGACAGGAACACATATGTATGGCATTGATCATATATAATACAGTGTTTCATAGCCCGAATTAGAATGTAGAGGAATCGGTACTGTTTACCACTAACTAAAGGAATGTACAGAAATCTCTGAACATAGGAAACATCAGCAAGTTGAAAATAATAACTTGAGTTCAATACTGATGGTACCAGGTATCTTAGGACTTTGAAAGACATGATGTCAAAAATTGTCAGTTATTTGCCAATTTTTTGAAAGTTTGTAGAAAAAGAGGTGGTCAGTTTTTGACCACTTTGAGGAGAATTATCTCAAAGAGAATATCAGTTTGACTGATTTGGTCAATGTAAGGATGGACATGGCTAAAAACCACAGTCGGCCACAACAAATCCTCTCGATATTGTTAAGTTCAGTGGTGGCGGAATAGTCGGCTGTACACAAGAAGCTTGCCTTAGAACAAATATGGTATCTTTCACATATGATACGTAATAGTACTTCCCATTTACTGTCAGTTTGGATTGTTTCCAACCATAGATTTATAAAGTACTTTTTCACAGAATTTAAATTCGCAACTGCTGGATACAACAAAATACTTCCAATTTATCAAGTAGCGTGCATGAGGTTCATAGACCTTTATAGAAAACATTTTGTCTAGAAAAAAATTCCGATGATAAAAAAAAATTTCAGAGTCTCACTTAACAATGGAAGAGGTGCCTATTTAGCATTTATTAATCTTTTAAATAAACTATAATCGAATCCAAGAAAAATTCGTCTTGAAGGTGGGGGGGGGGTATGAGAAAAATACACCAAATATCACTGTTGCATTGAAACTTGATATGCCAATATATCGAAACATTTTGTGTGTGTGTGTGTGTGAATTTTATCTATCGTTGTAAAACATGAGTACAGGTGTTTTCGGACTTCTGTATGCGAAATGCAGTTATTAATAGTTAAAACGCAGTATAACCAGTAATTATAACAAAACTCAGCTTGCTGTCGCTTATTATTATTTTTTTAAAATATGAGACATCTTCATACAATGATAGAATCTGATCATGGACCAAATGTTCTCATTGGAATGAAGAGGCTGGGAGGAAGGGAGTACGGGCTGCCTCACAGGTGTTGTGTCGTTGCCTGGCGCATGATTAAAATGATGAGGTTCTTAAATTCATCAAGTGAAAAAGCAAATATTAACCCACTAGTAGTGTATCCCGCGATTTCCGCTGGTTTTCATTTAATTCATTTTCTGTTGCATTCATTCTATTTTCTTTTTTTCGTAGTTTAGAGTGTTTATTTTTTATGATTAAAGATTCTTATATTATTTTATTATCGTGTAACACATAGCAGTTCACTTTCTTTGAAAAATATTTGAACTTATTTGCAAACATTGCACCTAAATAGTGATTTTAAAAAATTACGCTGTCAGAAAGTTAATATAGCAAAGGCAATCAATAAGTTTGAAGACATAAAAAGGTCTTATCTAAGAAACTTTTTTTTAATATATGAAAATCATATTACTAAACGTCAGTAGAACATATACAAATAAAATTTCTCTTTTGTACAACAATGATAATTTGTCCAAACAAGCTGTTCAGATTTTTTAAAAAAGATTAAATAGCCCTCTTAGATTAATGTATAAATAGCATCTCTCATGCTACTTTTAGATTATAATATGCCCAAATAATACTTATAATATAGCCACAAATAAAGATAAATTACTGTAAGAAACAAAGTGAACATTTTAAAAGAAAGTTAAAAGAAATTCTAGAGTCCATGGATGGCATACAGCGTTCTTTTCTTCAAAAGTGAGTTTTAAAAAAATTTATCACAAGGACTGCCTATAAGAGAATGTAGTTGGAATAATCCAAACGCGGTATAAAAAAAATTAGATTTATGGTAATTTACCTCTGATACACAAATATGCAATTAATAATTTCAGCTTATCTGTAGTTTAAAACATTACTTTCAGCTGGAGTGTTAGATATGACTCTTCAATTTAATGATGGATTTTGAGTTGATCATCAAAAATATTAAATTAAAATTTCAAAAAAAATCACCTACAATAAGTTTTTTAATCCAGTAAAATATATTATCTTTGTTTCCATGTCTTTTGTGCACAATTTTTTGCTCCTTTTTTGGGGGTGGGTGGGTGGGAGGGAATTATTTTAGTAACTTGTAAGGACGTAAAGTTCTTGTCTTTGGTATGAGGTTTTCTAAAGCTCGTTTACTCGTGCAATGCAGATAAAAGATTTTCAAATATTTTAGTTTAACTTTTCGTTAATATTTAAAATAAGACCGATGGTTGCCCGTATCATTCTTCACCTCCTAATCTTGTTCTGAAAGAGTTTTTTTTACTTTAGATCGAAACAAAACACTTTCGGTTAGTGGGCTAAAGAAGCGTCAACTCTGTTGCTTTGTTCTGGCCAATTGGCTTCAGGAAATGAACTTGACGAGTGGATGAGGTCACTTCTCTTCCGAATCGAAGCCAATTGCTGGGGAAAAAAGGGTTGCTTGGAACTAACTCCATAAAACAGAAATGGCCAATGAATCATGAATCTAACAGATCGAAACGGAAAAAATGCATGAGAATGTTTTCCATTAAAAAGCAATTGGCCTGGTGAAACGTTCATCTTGGGTCGTCTGTCTGCTGAATATTGTATACCAGCAGAGAAAAGCAGACATTATCTTCTATTTCTGCTCGGAATTTGTTTTTGAGAAATCACTATTACCAAACGGTCCGTTGTTGGAAGACGCATTCATTTTCCTCTGCAGTTTCGAACACATTTTCGACAGAAGGAAAGAAGCATTGTTATGTCAGTTGTGCGGTAATGACCGCGCAAAGGAGCGCTTGACCCCTTTAGCGGCGGAAGGTTGCGGAAAAAAATCTACGGAGTGAAAGTGGAACGCCGGTTACTCGCGCTCAAGCGATTGTCGATCGCTCGCTTCTAAGACCAGCCTCCCCCCAACCGTCATGTGATCATGTACGACTTTCACTGCAGTCTACAGGTGAGTTCCTTTACTTTTCGTTATTCTTTGAAAACCATGAATTCATAGATTAATACAGAGTGAAACGCGTTTAATAATCCTTAAAATTCAGTCCATGTGCAGATAATTTTGATCATCCAGAAGTAGGAGCCAGAATCAGATGCTTCATGCGACTCTTCAAGTTAACCTTTCCCCTATATCAAAATTTTAACACAAAATTCAAATAGGATGCTTTATTTCGATATCTCAGTCACCCAAACTAAATGTGACAATTTTGTTCCTTTAAGAAAATAATATTTATAAAAATTAATATGCCCTAAACGGTAACTGATGAAGATATTCCCATGTACTTGAAAAGATTTTTTAATGAGTTAAAAAGCAATTTCTATAAATAGGGCTTATTTAAATGTTTTGACATTTCTAACTTTCTTTCAAATATTTAAAACTTTTAAGCCCTTCATGCAAATTTGTTGATTTTTATAAACATTCTATATATAATATAATTTTATAAAAATACTTAGAATTAATTATTCAGATATCAATATTTAGAATATTTGAAACTTAAAATATTTTTGTGGGGAGGGAGGAATACTTCCTCATAATACTTGAAAGTGGTATATATATATATATATATATATATATATATATATATATATATATATATATATTTGTTTAATTCTTGAATAAGCTCATATAAATAGGAAAGAATTTATTCGTATTATTTTAAGCATTTTTAAATTACACATAGTTCTATAATTCGTTTCTGCCGTTCCACCTACGTTCAAAAGCTAGCAAAAGTTCTCATTCATGGTCAGAATTTGATGCTAATAAAAAACATCTATATTTAATTTAGATACCTCATTGTTTTAAAACACTGGTCACTGTGTAAATAGCCTGTGAATTACATCCACTATCTAATTGAATATTCTCTTCTCTATCACGATTAAGCAATAGCAAACGAATCATTCGTTTGCACTTTGCTTCGATGCTTTTTTCGAACAACAAGTGTGTTTTTCAAATAATTTGTAGATGTTAGGACGATAAATTGCTTCCAGTTTTTTCGATTATCATTTTCTTTCTTTTTATGATTCGACCATAATTTTTCTAAACTAGTAGCATTACTTTTAACGATAAGCTTTATGAAACTTTGAAAATGTCCAGTTTCTTTTCTTCTTTTCTTTTCTTTTCTTTTTTTTACACAAATTGAACTGAAAAATATTTTTTAAAAAATTACCATCAACCCTTTTGACAATATTTACTCTGAAATCGTTTAAAATATTCCTAACTTCTCAGTCGGCGAAGAGCCATTTTTATTAAGTATCCTCCTGCATTTAATTCTCTGAAGACGTTCTCGACAGTAAGACTGGTGAAACTTCAGTAGGGAATGATTTATTTTAATTATGAAACAGTAGAAAATTATTTGTTTCTTAAAATATTTGTTTCGAATATGTGTTGTGATTTGACAATTTTCGAGTCACAAAACGATGAGCTTATAAAAAAGCAATTCTTATTAAAACTCCTTACAAATCAGTCTAATATATGAGAATAGATTCAATGATTAAAGAACTTATTTTAATTTTAAAATGCTAGTAATAAAATTTTCAAAAAAAGAGGAATGCGTGTAATTAAAAATCTAATATATATTGCATTGTAAATAGACACTAAAATTATTATTTCGCTGAAAAAATGTTTCACAGATGCATAACATTTGTAAATATTGTTACATAAAATTCCATACAATCATTAATGAATCAAATGCTATCTATAAATTTGATCTGGAGATGGGGACGAGCGTATTTCGAAAAAAAAAAAACCCTTTAGAAATTTGTTATAGGAGCTCCTATTAAATTGATTATTAAAGGATAATTTATAAACTTCCGATATTTCCAATGTATACAAATTGCATGTTTCTATAATCAGTGAACTGCTCTTAAACGTGGTGTAAAGTAAAAGTTCTAGTCATCTAAAAATTCGAACGGGAGATTTTGATGAATCTCCACATTTTAAGCCTCCCTGAGGTCGAAAAATATATTTTTAGAAAATGTCTGTCTGTCTGTATGCGACAAAAGTAACTCAAGATTGATTTGGGCTATATGACTGGAATTTGGTATACGGAGTTTACACCAATTTTTCAGATTTCTATCAAAATTTCAGGAAATTCTGTTCAGAAAAGTCTGTCTGTTCAGCTGTTAGAATATAAGTGAACACGATAACTGCGAAACGAAGAGAGGCAGATGGATAAAATTCAGTAATGTTTTATTGAAGGTACTTACAAATTTTGAGACAAATCCGAAAAGAAATTGAGTGTGTATTGATATATAATTTTAGATACCCGTAAACACTATAACTTAAAAACACATTTATTTAAATATATGAAATCTGATATGTAATTTTAAATATAGGAAATTTGATATGTAATTTATTGACCACAAGTGTAGTTTTGTGCAGAAATTTTTATCATTCGGTTGAGGAAAATTAGATTAAAATATAAATTATATTTCATGCCAAAGGTTATTATTTCCTGACTGTTGTATGCAAAGATTATGCAAGGTGTTCTCCGAGATAACTCATTTATTAGAGAGTATGCGAGAAAGTTATGGGGAGACAACTTCCATTTAGTGAGGGTATAAATGTTCCTGGTTCCCTTAAATTCATCTTCTTTATTGCTGAACGCTATTTACATAAAATGTGTCGGTGTCCTGGCATAGGGGTATTGCGTCTTCCTTGTGATTCCAACGTCCCGGGTTCGAGTCCTGTTATGAGCATGGTTATTCATCTGCTTTCTATCCGTAAGGTGTATGAATGTCCCCCCCTCCCCTTGTAAAAAAGGGCTGTGCAAATGAATGTGATGAGTGAGTAGCAAAAGTCGTACTCTTGGCCCTAGTTGGCTCTACTACAAAACAAAAGACGTTGATTAGGCTTAAATCGCTGACAACCTCAGCGAGCTTGTCCATGGAAAATGCCATAAGGGAACATTTATATAAAATGTTCACCTTGCAATGGAATTGGAGATTAAAGTTCTTTCAGAAATTATCAAATTTGATCAAAATTTAATTTGCAGTCCTTTTGTGGAAAGAGTTGAACCTTTTCCAAAACTGTAAATAAAGTTCTCAACTTTAATTGAATTTTGAACAATTCTTTTCTTCAGTTTTAATTTTTAGATAACGTTTCCTCCCTCTCGATGCTCGAAGAAAGTTTTCGATGCGTGAAGAGAGCCTGCGTTACCTTTCGACCCAATAGCCGGAGCGATGATCAGTCATCATTATTCTCTCTCCTGCTACATATTTTGAAAATACTCTCCGAGGAGAGTTCCACCTCTGCACTTGTCCGAGAAATAAAAAAAAACTGACCTGTTGTCCTTTTATACAGTCTTCCTCTGCATTTTAAAGTCGAAATATTCAACTGTCTGTGAATTCGTACAATAAATTTTTTGTATTCACCAACCGGAAAAGCAACCAGTTAAATGCATTCGATGTGCGTACATACGGTGTAAACTAAAAAAAAAAATACAATTTGATATAAAAACTCAAAACTTCGCAAAGTCGCATGATGCAAAGGTGATTTAGGGGTGTTTTCTTTTTAATACAAAATAAATCTTTTATAAATTAACAAAAAAAAGCTAGGTTAAATACTTTGGTATGAAAATTATTCACCATACGATGCATTGCTTTTAACCAAATGATTTGATTATTTCCTCTCAATGCATCGGGCCTTAATGGCCTGTTTTGTAAGGTCTTGGCACCGAAACCGGTGGGTTTGGGGTTCGAGACTCGATTCCACAGAGCCGTATGCGAGTCTGGTGCATGTTAAATCTGCTAGGGCTAGCCTGTTTCCGCTGGTGTAGTATGGAAGTTTTATAATGGGGAATGCCAGTTCAGATGTCGCCCTGGTCATCTGCCTGTAGTTCAAAATAGTCCTAATGTTGTTTAAAAGCGGAAGTTAATACAACAAAACTAAACTCTCCAATGCGTTGGGTATTGCTTATACTTAATTTGTATTTCGGGTATTCTCCGATAATGATGGCAACATGATAAATAAAATATGAGAACTGTGAAAGAAACACTCTAAGTAATTTCTGTTTCTCAAGGAGATTGTGTTGGAAGATTCAGAACTTTTTATTGATGAAATCAAAGTTGATCGACCAAGTATAGCTGCAAAACTTACACGTCTTTTTGGAAAACATTTTACCAAACTTTTACACTATCAATATTTACATTTACTACTTAAACAATTTTTCCCTCAGTATCGGAAATTTTTAAAGTTCAAATACTTTTTTCAGTAATGAATAGTTATTTTTTATTTAATAAAGAATGAAATCTTATTAGCTTTATTATGATCTTTTCACAAAATGTATTATACAATTATTTCTATTGTGTCCTGCGCCATATATACATCTTCGCTTGATTTGGATAGCTCGCCGCATGAAGGGTATAAAAATAATTATCGCATTTAACTGGTTAGTTGGAAAACTAAAAGTCCAGATAAGTTAATTTTAAAAATGTGCAATTTACTTATAATAATCGCAGTGAAATTACTATTTTTCAAAATTTTTGTGTAAATGAATGCATGCAGAATGAAATCAATGCTAGATATATCTGATAAGAAGATGTTATTACCTCAATACCGGACAAGCTTATTCTTACAATTCAATACCTACACCATACTCTATCGTCGAACAATTTTGTTTTCTTATTTTCTTAGTTACTTGACCATGTTGTTATTCTGGGAAAGAAAAATCCAATTCTGCTGAAAAATTTGCAAATGAATTTCATACGCCGAGCATAGGGGTTCGAGAAAGTTTTTTTTTTAAATTGGCAGAGTCAATAGAATGGGCACAGTTTATTTTCTGTACTTAATAGAACAACAATAATATTACATTCTTCTCTAATCCACAGATCACCCTTACTCAGTTGAGGATTGGTCATTCAAAGTTAGCATATATCGACTTTCCTCGGAGCCTCCACGGACTTGGAGTCGTTGTAAAGACATTTTGACTATACGACCTGTTTTAACAGATTGTTTGGGTTCGACTCCATTACATTTTAAGCGTTTTAACTCAGATATTTTAGATGGGCCTAATAGGCCAGAAGATTCATATTGGCATCTTTCATTCTTAAAAGAAGAGGTGTTTTTCATCAAATTTGATTGTACTCAATTTTTTAAACTTTTTCCCATTTCTGGCTATTCTTCATCTTTGTGTGGTTTTCAATTCACTTTCTGAATAAAATTATGTTCTGAACCTTAAGCTTCGTGAGCAGTTTATCATATAAAATTATTTTGCGCCAGAATAACACCCACATCTTATCTTATGCAATCCTACTTGTTTATTAGTAGTTAACATTACAGTCTCGATGAATCCATACAGAAAGAAGTCGATGTTATATATATCTCATAAAATCAAGGGAATGGGAGATGCCAAATGCATGCATTTCCGATCACACTGCCTTTGTAGTATATATCTATTCTCAAAGATTGGTTATGCAGGGATATGATGTTTGATACCAGTGAAGAAAAGGGGATATCTTGGTGCATAGCTTTGAAATTTCATGCAAAAAAAATTAAATAACCTCAAAAGTTCCATTAGGGTTTCTATCTATCCAAGAAGTTTTGTGAGCTGCCTAATCATGTAAATTGAATTCTCTCTTTTAACTTTTTGTTCCTGACTTCTTCAAACACATTTTATGGACGTTAACAAATATGCAATCTCGAACCGTAAATTGCTTTCACTGTGCCTTAAAATTCAAATGCTTTTTCCGCCCAAGTGAAACAGCTGCGTCATTGTCTTCGCTACCAGCGGAAAAGGCATCTTTATAGTTCGTTTGACCCACATGGCACGCGCTGGCAGTTTTCTGGAATAAATTGGCCCAGGAAGTTTGGTTTCTGAGAGAATAATTGATTGTTTATTTCAACTTCACGCCTTTTTTATCAAATAAATTCCAAACCCAAGGGAAAGAATTCCTTTTAATTGGCTAATTCATTTCAACGGAAATGTATGAATATTTAACCAGGTCTGTCCAAGAGCCTGAATTCAAATAATCGTGTGTTTGTCCTCTCGTTTTCCCTAGTTTCTTCCTTCAAACTGAGCGACTATCGTTTGATATAAAATATCACTTACTTGAGCATAAGTTCTCAAAGATTACGTGTCTATTATGAATATTTCCGATTCACCGCAACTTTGATTGAGAGTACCAAATATGTCCCTCGCATTACTTAAAAAATTTAAACATTTTTCGAACATATTTAAACACGAACATATTTTCTCAGATGTAGAGTATTTGATCAATTTAAAGAGCAACAATATTAACATTTGATAACAAGAAAAAATATTCAAATGATAAACTGAGTTGTAAGATTGTCTTTCTTGGAGCAGCTTCAGTACAGTAACTAGTCCACTAACTTGTCCAACTTGCCCTTTTTACTTAAAAAATGTTACCGATTTAGCATCGGCAATAGAACTCCGAAATTTGTATTTTATTGAAATTATATTTAAAAAAAACTATTGTTATCAAATATGCAGAGCCGAAAACTGAGACAGTGATCTAAAAAAGTATATTTAACCTGAAAATCAACCAGTAATATATCCAATAGAAAGTGTTAAGTGCGTGAGGTGTTTTTCAATTATAATTGTAAGTTTTATTTTTGAATAATGCAGTTCTAAGTTTCTGCTAAAATACTGAGTATAAAACAAGATTTAGTAACTTAAATTGTAAGGCATAAATTAAATTATTAAATTTAAACTACGTTCTATGCGAACTTGAATGACGAATTTCATTATCATCCCCCCCCATCGGAGTTGTATCTCCATTATCAAAGAACTTCATGTGATTGACTAGCCTCAGTTTGTCTGCCTTTATTATGAAGTGAAATGGAATTTCTATCAATAAAAACTATGAATAAGCAGAAAGAAATCTGGCATAAAATTCTGAGGGAAAATTATACACATTTATTTAGTAAAGTGTTTCGCACACACGTTGCTATTCTTCTGAAAGTAAATATGAAATGAATTTATTTCTATGCTATAGTAATTTTTTACATCTATTTTTAAATAAATATAAATAAAAGTAACTCGGTACCATATCCTTAAATATCATTAACGGCTGGTTTTTTTTTCAGTTTAAAATGATATTTCTTTAGAAAATAATTTTTTTTAGTCATAATTTGTATCCAAACAATCGGCAAAACTTGGGAGTTTTCATTCCATGAGGGGGCCATTTATCGTGGATGCACTTTCAAAGGGGTATGAAACTAAAACATAAATAAATATCCACCGTAATTATTTTATTGTGGGAGAGCAGTGGGCCGCAACCAGTACGCAGCTGTTTTCACGGCAGATATATATTCATAATACACGGCTTCCTTTGTAATGCCAGTTGCTCATTATCAAATTAAATCGATTAATTTCTTGTGACCATTCTTCGTGACTATTTGAATAATAACGATCGTTTAACGTCCACATTTTTTTTCTTCATCTTTCTTTTTTATGTCATTTAATTTCTTTCTTTCTCTTAAATCATTTCGCTGATTCTATATGGTTTGGAAAACGGGAAGAGAAATCGAACGCTTATTTAGCATTAATTAGTTTCCTTTCCTTGCAATAAAGAATGAATTTTGTTTGTTATAATTTTGTTGTTTAAGCTCTGCTACAAGCATAAACGTCATGCGATGCCCTTGAATCCTATAATCATTAGGGCTATTTTATCAGTTTGAACGGGCATGCTGCGAATTAGTGAGCTTTGCCTAAGTTGGAGGTGCAAAAACGCTCTCTCCGGTATGCTCCTTCCGGTTATTAAAGGTTAAACTTCCGTGATGCATTTTCTAGTCTAGTATGAAAGCAGTATATTTGTAGATACAGCATTATAAGCGACATTAGGCAGATCTATTTTCATACATGACGATAGGATATGTATAAAATAAATGAAGGGTATCCTGAAACTAAGTTCCATTTTCAATGTTTGTCGCTGAAGCGTTGCGTTCATAATTTCACTCGTGCAATTTGGTGACTCACTGGAAAACACTGGAAGTTATTTTTAAATCTCTGAGCATTGCGTCGGCTTCATGCTGAGTATTTAAAATGCTTTTTAAAGCATTAAATATCTTGCCGCAGGCGAACCACGTTGTATCACACTCTTTCTTAATGCTAGGATCACAAAACTGCTTGATATTCACAGACAAATTTGTGACTTTTAAAGGACTGAGAATTATGAGGAATTCGATGGTAAGATGGCAAGTGCGCTGTTTCAACGAAGGACGTGGAAATGTTCACTATGCAGAAAAAGTAGACGGAGTTATCTGATTGATGATTTGTTTATAGAAGTTAAACAAGAAGATGGAGAAGAATCAAAGACTCACCATTCAGACTCGACAATGTATTTTCCTCACACTTACTGTTAACTTTTTTCATTATCGCAGTCGGAATCTTTCTGCGTCAAGGGCATACTTGTCCTGCTAGAATAAATACTTCAAAAATAGTGGCAACTAAGCTGAAAAATAGCATAGACATTGTATTTTGCCATGCAATAAGTTTTTTAAAAACTTGTTTTTCAATTTCTTTATGGAACATAGTTTTTAGGTACCCCAAGTATATACCCCCAGAGGAGGCACCTCGAAATGAGGATGAGATGCCTCCTGCTTGGTGGTTGGATCTCGTCACCCTATAGGATACACTAATAGGTGGGAGTTAGACTTTTCC
Organism: Argiope argentata; assembly: GCA_026289955.1. Classification (NCBI taxonomy): domain Eukaryota; kingdom Metazoa; phylum Arthropoda; class Arachnida; order Araneae; family Araneidae; genus Argiope; species Argiope argentata. The sequence goes on along the minus strand of JAOUZG010045130.1, from coordinate 295,242 downwards.
CTTCGATGATGGGACGTACTACCTACGGAGAGAGTTGTGCCGTGGTCGGTGATGGCCATTACGACTCCACTACAGTTCCTGCCAGTGTTGCTGTTGCGGCGGTCCGGTCATTCAGTCCTAGTGGTTTAAATCCGTGTGCCTGCGGCCGGGTCAGAAAGTCTAGATATCACTTACTCCGAGTATATACCATTTATAGGAATTTAATTCGCTTAGTAGGGAAACAAAATGAATATTTATAACTTTTTTAACTATGCTGTCGGCTTTGAACGAAAGCGATGTTTTTATAAGAATTTTAAACTTGGACTTTTTAATAAGTCGAAAAGTATTCCAAAATAATCAGCTCAGAGATTTGGCTGACTGGAGTCGTTCGTTGAACAAATGTATGTGGGCCCCATATTTCTGTCCGAGAGCACTTTTTGGAGAAACTTGACTAAATTAAGACAGATCTCAGGAGAATATGAAGGCCTTTTTTAGATGCTTTATGAAAGAGAAAAATTAAGAAAATTTTTACATTTGAGAATGTCGAAATGGTTGGAGAATAATGAATGCTAGCTAGTTGCTGCTGGTTATTGGTACGTTTGATGTCTATTCAGGATTTGGTCTAAACAATTGGTCGAAACTAATTTTTTTCTCGATTATAAATGAATTAATCAATCCGGTTGCTATGATCATATAACGTTCACCTTGTGACAAATTCACGATAAAAATTAAATGTTGAGATAGCATATAAATCAACAATTAACTGAAAAATATTTATATCGTCTATTCAAATGAACATTGATAGGACAAAAGGGACAAAACTCTTGTTAGAAAAAAAGGTAACAAAGCAAGAATGCAACATCCGTTTCCCTTCAGGGTTCCGTGTAAACAAGCCGCATCGACCGGAAAAGCAACGGCGCGTTTAAACTGCCATTCCCAAGCGAACACTTTCTTCAAGGTTCCGACTCAAAGGACATGAAAATAATCAGAATGACAAAGCGATGTCTGAGGGTTTGTGGTTTGGGGAAATGATTATTTTTGAAATTTTGGCATCAAAGTGCTGGTGTCTGGCTGTATCCTCTTTGCACTGCAAAATATATTTGGTACGATTTCTTTAGAGTGATCAAATAGATATATAGATCCCATCGATATTTACCTTCAGTCCGACAAATGATATTTAATGTGTCCGCAAAGATCACGCGTTCTACAAAAAATCTCTCATTTTCTTCCGGAATTAGAAGATTGACTTAAAAAAATGTCTCGAGTATAAATCTTTCTTCTGTTCCAGAAATTTTCGTTCATTTTTTTAGCATATTATTCTTTTCGAAACATATTCATAACAAAAATTTCCTAATTTTTTCCATAGCAACCATCAAATTTTTGATGGAAGTATTTTTTATTATAAACCATTTGGGAAAATATATAAAATGTGGAGTCAGGATCTAAATTTCAGTTATTAGATTAAATATTCAAAGATGTTTAAGATAAAAATAATACCTCTTTAGAAAAACTTTAAATTTCATGATAGATTATATATTTATTTAAAACAGTTTACAAATTTCATAACGTATGAAATTTTTTTTAATAAATAAACTAATGCAATACTTTCGTTCAGATTTGTTGCTAAATTAAGAGTACATTTTAGTTATTAGGTTTTGCATGTTTCATAATTTTTTTATAAGAAATCTGTCACTAATCGAAAGCATAGTCTCTGGATATGTAACAATAAATCAAACAAACCCTCACCTCTTGCAATCGGGTAATGTCAGAAGGGCGAGTAGACAATGGTAAAGAGCGACACAGAGAAAAAGGAGCAAATGTATACAAATTGCAGTGACCTTAGCATGATGTCTACAATAGGGTACTTCTGAGATTTTGAATTACATTTTCTAATATTTATTAAACATAATACAATTACGTATATTTTGCAAAAAAAATTGTAATAAATTTAGGGTTTCATACTGAAATGTTTTAAAAAAAAACTCCTCAAATTTGACGCTGCTCCTGATCCGCTTTCCTTAGGGTCTTATAACTGTCAGATTATTGGAAATACATTGTTTTTTAAAAATCCTAGCTCCATATTTAATTATAAAATTCCATATTTAATATTAAAACTAACCCAAAATTGTATTCATATAACTACGCCTTCCCACCATACTTATCTTCCAAAATTCCCATCTTTCATACTCGCTGTTTAAATCTCTATTCTACGATTAATCTCTATTCTACTACGTATCACCGAAAATTCCAAACGCATCAAGTTAGGCCTCTCAGAATGGTGCTTAAATATCACGTCATTTACTATTTACATTATCTCTCAAACTTAATTAATAATCAACTGACCAAAATTACGATAATACATGCGAGCTTATAAGTTTGTTTGCATTCTATTCTTCCATTCAACGTGTATAATTAGAAGTAACACATGAAATCACCAGCTTAAAAACGTTGCATACTTAATGAGAATCTGAATCTCGAAATCAGATTTTATTATACGAGGGGTATTTATAAATGTATATCCCAATTTTAGAGGAGGATAGTCTTAAAATAAAGCAAAACAAAGAACAATATTTTTGTACATTAACCCATTCGCTGTCAAGCCTAAATTGTATGAGCTTATTCCCATTGCCATTTCTGTTTTGAGTATTATTGTTTATCTAAGCTTTATTATTTCAAAATAAATACATATTTGTCATAAATAATCATTTACATGTATAAAAATCAAACACGAGTATACTTGTGTTTGGCAATGAGAATAACCTCATACACTTTAGGTTTGGCAGCAAATGAGTTAAATAAAGTAGAATTTTTGTAAAAACAATTTATTTGTAGCTTTTTTTTACAAGTTTTTACACTTGTATATATATGTTTGTGGCCATAAAAAGTTTGCAAGTTTGACAAATTGTAAGTTATAATACATTGAAAGTATCACAAGTATATTCGTGCTGGCAATGGTTAACACTCTGCCAACCACGAGTATATTCGTGGTTGGCAGCGAATGAGTTAATATTAACAAATAATTGTTGAAAGCTTAAATTCAACACAGTTTTCAGTGTAAGCTCATCCAAAAATATGGACAATATTACGTTGATATTTTAACTCGTCTCATATTTTTTTCGACATCTCTGTTGCGACACTTTTAAAGTCTTCAGATATGCATGTCTTCAGTTCATCAACGTCTGCTGGCAACAGTGGAGCAAACACTTGCTGTTTGATGTAGAGCCAGAAAAAAATTGTTTCCATATACACACATCTACCTCCTTTCTTAGCCTCACACCATTCATGGAGGGAAATGTGGGATGCGTTATTGCACCATTGCATTTATCGATTGGATTACACTGAGCATTTATAATTGTGTTAGATTCAAACTTCGAATTGTTATTTGTAATTTTCGATGAACAACGAGGCTGTTCTTTTCAAGTCTATTAGAAGAGGGAAAACAAAATTGGGATACTTATTTATAAACATCCTTTAAGTCAATTGTGAAATCTGTTCTAGAAGCATAAAATGAGCCGCAAGCTTAAACTTAATCTTTCCCATTTGACCATGCCACAGAGCTGAGAAATCCCCCCCCTCCCCCAAAAAAGAAAAGAATCTGATATAGCTTCACTGTGAAATAAATGTCGGTCTGTAAAATTAAAACAATTCAGATCTAATCTTAAAAATTGATGTTCGTTCCTAAAACAATATGAAAGGAGAAGAGAACCTATGCTTCAGATTACCACTGGTATTGTAGGCCAACATTTGAGAGTAAGAAGGCGGTCCTAATTTAAAAAAACAACAACAACAAATGTTTTGCATATAAGGAGAAATTCTACTCTAGATTTTATGTAGAATACATTTTTAATCGACAGGAACAGAGATGCCGGAAAGTGAATGGTATGAAACCGAACACCAAATTTGCTGCTTTTATATTAAAAATAAGATGTTACATGAATTTATTTAAGAAAGTTACTATAAAATATATATGCGATTGTTTATAATGTCTTATGATATATTCAGTCACATTTTGAACTGGTAATTGTCAATGTGAAAGGCAAAATTTGACTTGGGATTTGAAGCTTTAAATTGAACTTTTCTTTTAGATATATGGTTTTACTTCGTAAAATAAATGAATAAAAATTAATTATAATTTTCCATGTGTCTTATTTTTGTCTCTTTTGAGTCGGCTATTTCTCATTTTTTGGGAATTTCAGAATTATAGGTCGAGTTGAGGTATCTTTTGGTAATCATGAATATCAATTTAGTCCCGTTTGCCCTTAGTAATAAATCATTACCGACAAATGAGAGAGCAGAATCTTGCATATTAAATTCTTCATCCTGGACACTTAGCAACCATTTATTAGACACGAGTTGTCAGAACCTTTCTAGTCCTTGGCCTTGGAACACACCCTACTTTCCCCTTCTATCCGTGGGTTGAAGGAAGTGCACCTGCGTCCTTCAAGGACGTTTGATTTGGATGGATTATGAATCGTGATAGGAAGGCCGTCGAAAGCAGAAGTCATTAAATTTTTCTGGTACCTTTTGATAAATTTCAGTGATGTAATAAAATCAAGAACGTTATCTGAGATTGCTTGGGGAATGATGCTGATAATGTCTATATAGGTTTTTGTGATTGTACTGTTCGATTCTCTCAGTAATAATCTTGAGATTGTTACACAATTTATTTTGGTCGTAAGTTAACAAACAACTTACACCCAGTAAATGCCATTGCTTATTTAAATGGATCTTTCCGTAAAATTGTGTTTTCGAATATATCTTGGTGCTTGGTAGATTGTCTTTGTTATATGAAGCATACCTGATTACGCCGTAACACTTTTAATATTCAAATGCTTGCAAGTAGCTAAAATTATCAGAGAATATTTATAGGCATAGGTAACTAAAATTCATGGCCGACAAAGAGCTAAAATTATGCAACTTCACAAAGTTGCATAATTTTTAAATGACATAATAAATATTTATACTCTTGTGAACATTTAAAAAGCAAGTAATAATATCAAAACTTTAATAAATAAAATATGCTTAGAAATGTAAATACAATTTGATGTTTTGAAAAATGGTTAAAGTTCTTTTATACATAAATTCTCTGTTTTGGAGCACTGATTTTCCACTCTAATATTTAATTTGACATAGAATGTCCTGAGATCATCCATTGACAATAAAATACAACCAAATGTAAACAAGCTAAATCATTAATTATAGTTCCATTATGCATATATCAAAAAAAGTAAAAGTATTCTGCATGAAGTAGTATTTTTCAAATCTTCACTATCGAACTGTTCACGAACAAAGGGTTGCCTGAGATAAAGATATGAGTAATTGCCGTTGGCCAATTTAAGAGTGAAATGTGAATGATTCATATACGTCTTTGTGCTACCGACATCATGTCAAAGAATTACTACGAAGGAGAAAAAACCCCCCTCGGAAACGACCACGCTTGTTTTCTTTTTCGTTTTAACTTCCACGGTGCGATTGAGATTACCATAGCAGTTCAAAAGCCAAATCTGTGTAAGAAATAAACTTATAAAAACCCTATCCAATGAAATAGGATGCTTTGCGTCTCGCGTTGAGATGGAAACGCATCCCTTAGTAAAATTTCAGTTCTCATTGGAGGACATATTGGGGAATTTTCCATTCCTAATGTCATATTTCTGGAATGAGGGAAATTCTGAAATGATGCGGACCTCTATCCACCGACAAAAATATCTTCTGTAGCATCGATATTCTTTAAAAGTGGTATTCGAAATTGATGAATGAATGAATGGTTGACAAATTTTTTATGATTGTAAAAATTACGCAGAAAGATGATGTATCGCAAGTTCTGCCACGCATAATAATATTATTCTGTTAAGTACGGAATTACTCATATCTTTACAACATTGTAATCAATTAAACTTGAATAATAACGTTGTGGTTGAACATCTTTATTAACTGTTATAGTTGAACAATATTAGGGTTATGGCTGAACATCGAATCAATTGATCGTTTCTCCTTAAAAATGACTTTTTGCAGTAACTTCAAAGACAGTAAAAAGCTTGTATAAGTAATTCTACTCATTTAGTATTATCACAAAATAGTGTATACTTCTTACAATTTGTGCTGACATTCTCAAAGTAGTAAGCAGATTCGTTTTACGTTAAAGCTTTGTTTATAGTGGCTTGACGGCAAAAGCGCTTGCGGCAATATAACAATTCTTGACGATAATTATCTTATTTATAACAGAAATATTAAGTTTATTAATAATCCACCCCTGACTAGTAGCTGGATCACCAGAAGGTGAGCTTAGTTACGTATAAATATTTCACGTAATGCTTGATATTGAGAATCTGTCAAGAAAATATTTTAAAGCGTCAAAGACATTAAAACTATGTTATTTTAGATGCACATTTTTTTTTAATTCAAAAATATTACATCTATTTTACTCAGATTATAACCTACTTTTAGTTGAATCATTCAAATGGAATAGAATCCCGTGATGTCAGCCATTCAAAATGTAACAGTCCGAGTATTATGTTTCCTAATTTCGGCTGCATGAAGCGGTAATGCAATTTCCCTTTTTTCGTTATTCCTAAAGCTATCTATGGTGATAATAAATAAAATTTTTGAACACTTAAAGATGGAAGAAAATTACAAGATAATATTTGATAAACCAATAAAATTTATTTTATTTGTATTGAAACTGTAATATACTATTAATTTATTACATGTATCAATAATATATTACATTAAAAAAAACTTACAAAAAATAAAAATATGTATTGTAAAAAATGTATTATTATAAAGATAATGTTAATTTAAAAAAAGAGTAAAAATTATTTTTTATTTAAAAGTATTTTGGGAGGTGCAGCAGAAAATTCAAGCTTAATCATTTTTTAATTGAAATTACGAAGAAAAAAATTCTCTATGGCAAATGTCCTACTCATCAAAGTATTTTTGTAGTAAATTTTTGAGATTGAAGAAGCAATTGAAGTGCCATTTTCTTAACCCAGTCACGATTACAATCTATTTTCAAAATTAACTTTTAGTAACTTTGTTTCTAAAATTTATAAGAGAACTCATACCCAACCAAGCTATTTCTGAAGAGCCAAAACTTTAAAAAATATTTTTTTGAAAATAATTGTCCAGTAAAGGCATTTTTCTTTTAACACGTTCATTGTTATGACCATTACCCAAGTGTCACACTTATTTTATAATTGTACCTAACTATTTATCTTGAAGACTCTCTTGTCTCGTAAAATTAAGAGACGGCAAAGAAGTAGGAATTGAATCAGATGGGTGGTCTTGAACCGAAGCAGTAAATGTAGAAGTGACCGTACCATTGGACTGAACTCATCTTAAAACTCGCAGATATAAAAACAATGAAATAAGTGAACAATAATTTTTATGAGCAATGCGTGAAGATGTTTATCACTCTCCCCTTTATTATAATCCAGGTTTCTAATTTCTGTAGAACAATGAAATAATTTTCTAAAATTGATTTCACCGACTCTTCTCCCCTAATTAACAATTTTAAGCCTTTTCTTAGAAATTTAGATGACTGAAATACATTTCATTCTGAAAACAATTTTATAGTTTTTATCACTTATTCCTAATTAACCTAACACATTCTTTCTCATTATAAATGTAAAAAATTATTTCATGGAACGTTATAAAAGTATGAATTCTGTCGTTTTCATTTAATAAATAATAAATGTCATTCCTTTTATCATTTTAAAGTTTGAGAATAGTTATTTTCTTTAAATCCGTTTCAGATAGACTTCATTTCAGCATTTATGTCGTTCAACCGTGTTGGAAAAAAGTATTAATTAATAAACAAAACAAAACAAAAAACTAAATTGTTTATTTAATAGCAGATAATAAATGTGTATATATAGCGATATATTTAGTGTATTAACAAAAGGGAAATGGCTATCAATATAGGAAATGAAGTTACAAAAAGTTTTTTCCCTATAATGAAATATCTCACATTTTGAATTGGGTTATATAAATAAGTTGCAGATTAGCATTTTGTCTTCATTAAAAGTTTTTGAAATAAATAAATCAATTAAAATAAAGATTAAAATGAAATCTGCTATGCATATTTCAATGTATCATGTCAGAACACAATTTCATGAACGGCCAAGCACCACGTTCTCGTGCAGGTTAAATTATATTTTTATTCATTTTAATTGTTTGATTGAACGAGTCACTTTAGCAAGGATCCAAAAAACTTTGTCTCGCATTTATTGTTTAAAAAAATATCACATTTCCTATTTATTTCGTTTCATACGATCACGTGCTCAAAATATTTTTCTAGGTATTATTTCCTGTAGTCATTAACATATTTTTTTTAATTGAAGCTTTTGTAAATGCGATGGCAACACGTTATTGAAAGCTAATTTTTTTTGAGATGCTCGCGCCGATAATAAAATTTCAATTTTTAGCCTACGGATTTTTGCTGAAGCCACAAACCTCATTCCAGAAATAACATCATGTTCTGACATGATAATAAAAAAAATGATTACAATTTTGTTCTGCAAATAGTTTTTAGAGTGTAATGGAGTTAAATGAAATTCTTCGACAAAACATCGGATGAACAGGAATTCGAGTTTCATCTGTCAAAACCAAACTTGTGCGCATGTGCTTTGCAAATGTTGTACTTTAATCTAATAACGCTGTCAAGATTGCCAACTATACACTACCGCATAATTATTCCGGAAGTAACCAATCACAAATTTCCATTTGACTGCAGATTTGAAAATTGTAAAAAAAAAAAAGAATGCAGATTTATTTCTGAGATACATATAGTTAATAAACGCACTATTTCGCACTTTTAAAAACCTAGAACTTGGATCCAAAGCCTACCATTTACACACCATTTCCTCTTCATTACTGCAAACAAGGTTTGATTCTCTCGAGTGTGACCAAACAAAGCTTTTCCCCCTGAAAAGTGAGAATTCAATTAGAGAATGCTTTTGTAAGCGGCGTTTAAACAACGTTCTTGGCGAAAAATGCAATGTTTCGTCACCATTTGAAGATGAGTCCCCGTTCGCCCCAATAGCCTTTCTCTCCTCCAAAAACTTTCGTTTTTCTCATCGTCCAAACAAAAGGGGGATGACGTCATTCTTTCATCATCCGACGGTCACGGTCAAAAGGAAAATAACTTCCGCAACCCAAATTTACATCCATTTAACTGCTGCTGCTTTTTAAGAATTTCGTCGGACGATTAGCTGAAGACGCGCCAAAAGAGAAGACGCAACCATTTTTTATGCTTGACCGCTATAGCGGTCAGTATGACGGTCCAGCGTTTTGAGATATTTTTCCTCGTTAGGTCAGTGATTACTTGGGCTTTCTATTGTTTTTTTTCATGGGCCGATGAAATAATATACAATGCAAATTGGAGACATTTGCCTCATGCATTTTACCTGGGGTCCTGTGGCCAATTTCATGTACAGAAGTCGTGTTTCTTCCTCTTTATGCGATGTCCTGATTAGCAAATCTTTTCCCTGTTCTGACACGTAGTGCGATTTTCATGTTTATATAGTATTTAGGGAAAATCTCATGAATCTTATTATTTACATTGTAAATTATATTGAACCATGCTCTTGATGATTTATTGATCTTTATTTCATAAGGATCTGTTCGATTTTTTATTAACTTAATCCAGTTCTCATTTGAATGAAAAAGAAATGTTTACTCTAATAAAAAAATTTCTATGTTTCTTGTAACTTATTTCTGGAAATAAACTTTTCTCAAAAGTAATTTTATTTAATTGCATGATCTTTTTTTTTTTTTTCAAAATCCTCGTATACACAGTATTCAAGGAAATAGTACCTTTTACATTAAAAATTGAATCCAAATAATTTTATAATATGGATATTTCAAAATTTCTAGTAAAAAATTATATCATAGTTTATTAAAATCAAATTATTTTGTTTTATAGAAACTTAGTTCAACAGAAAATTTTTGAATGACGATTTTACTGTATTATAATACATTTTTAGATATTGCATTTTTGCATGTATCTTTCTGATTATTTCAGTAGAAAAGTAAACGTATTTTATTAAACATATTTTATAATTTCCGCATCAAAAAGAAATTTTGTATATCCTTTTTATAGATAATGTTTTTAAACACACCGGGAATATTTTGCTGCATAAAGTGTAGACATAATCGATTTTGGCCAAACATAATTATTTGGCCCATTATATATAAATATGTAAAAGTAGAGAAAAAATCATTTAATGATTTTTTAGAAACGAAGTATACACTACACTTTCTGAGATTTATCTTATTTTTAAAGAATTTAAAATATGATGCATTTAATGTTTACATTTACCCGAACAAATTTTTTCATCAATTCCGAATAAAAACAATTAGAATTTTCAACAACCCCCCCTTCTTTTTGTAATATAAATCAAAAATATTTTTGATCCTGCTGAATCGACTTCCATGCAGTTGAGTAAGTTCGTGAACTAGTCGAGCATGAACGAATGACGGCCAGTTTAAAGAGAAACCATTGACTTGGGGATGACAAATTGCCAAGATCTTCAGCAAACATCACAAAATTCCTAAGCTTCTGTGATCCATGATAACCTTACAATCGTCTTTTTGTGTGTGTGTATTCTCGGCAAGTTCTGTTGCTTGGTAAAAATGTTAAGTTCATTCAGTTAAGAATAAATTAACATTCTTTTATCATGATATTTAAAGCCCTTTAACTCTTAACACTTGAGAAAATAATTATATACATAATTATTCATTAAATACTAAAACTCGTTTTATTTATTCGAGATGTAATTGTAATTATTCTCTTGCTGAAAAGTCATATGTGGCTTCTTACAACTCTGCGTGCATATTATTTTCGAATTTTTTAATACGAATATAAAAGTATTGTAGTCGTAATTAAATTCGAACTCGAGATTGACGAATCTCCTCCTTTCAGTTCTCCTTGAGTTTGGAAAACGCATTTTTCGGTATTATGTCTATTTACGATAAAGATAACTGATTGTCAAACCGATTGATAACTGATTGTAATGGTAAAGGATTTTATGAAATTGTTAATTGATTTTGATTAATCACTTCATTTCAGTTCTGCACGATTTCATTATATCTATGAATGCAATTATTGAAAAATGCTTTGAGATTGTAGTGAATGCCTATTCTAAAGCGCATATACCTATCATATCGTTTATATCTATCATAAATCATTTATCTATCATGAATCATATAAATATTAAGATATTTGTAAGCTACAGACTCCGTCGGGACCGTGTGTGGTGTAATTGCAGCGTCACTCATCATTATTAGTATTACCAGTATTAAATTATGAGTATTAACTTGCGAAGCTTCTAAAAAACTATTCTCTCTTTCTATTTGGAACGCTCTCGCACACTGCATCGGTGATGAGTGTAGTAAAAAATCAAATATTTAATTTTTTTATTTAAATTGTAAATAAAATTATTTTTTTAAAACGTTGCATTAGTTGGAGTTGCAACAAAATACATGCAACTCTAATTACGACAAGATAGAAAGATGACATTTGGTATGGGGTCTTTACATAAAATTTGCAGATGTGCTACAAATTTTGAACGAGATTCATCTGAAGACATCTATCTGTTCTAGAGCAAGGGAATTCAATAATTGCAAAGCGCAATGCGAATATGTTGAGTGAATAGTTTTTGAACTTAAAATTCAGATCCATATAAAATATCTAATTCATTCTAAATCTAAGGATTGCTTGTTCGTTGGCCTATATATTAATTCATATGCATGTGAACCGCATTGAAGGCGTTTGAAAAATTGTAACATTTTATATAAATAAATTTGGTATAGGGTCTTGTGGCTAAAACTATGGTTCTGCTTAAGTTTTTAGTTTTATTCGGTTGGGAAAAAAAGTTAAACCTTTATACTCACACAAAATGCTCATTTGCCGAAAAAAAAATTGAATAATCGTGAAGTCCATGTGCTTCATAGTTTTGCTGTAAGTGATAAAACCTTTAATGGAGAGTACGTTTCGGGAAAACAATTTCAAGTTGAGAGTTTTGTGGTGCTTAAACTTTTCAGAATTATTAATTTCACTTCCAGTGAATTCCATCTCATATGGATCTACTTGGCAACGTAATAGACAAGCTTGCAAAGAAAAGAAGCAGCCTGGCGACTTCATCTTCTGCTGAACTCGCATACTTAGAACTCTTCTTTCAGGTGAAATCCCTAAATCAGAATTGGATGGTACCCCCTATTCATGATTGGTATAGGGTCAATAAGCCGGGCCAGTCCTTAATTCTCCTTCGTGATAGAAAAACCAACACTTGTCTGCGGTGCCTTGTCAGCGGCCATCTTAAATGTCTTTTCTTTTCTCAGGGTGAAAAATTTTAGCCTTTTTTTCTGAAATGCTGCCAAGATCAGGCTTCTGCTAACCATATTCTAGACTGTTTAGGACTTCTTTGGGGAGCAGTTTATTCTTCTCCCTTCCTCGTTATTGACTTTCTTCGTTTCAATGGATTTTTTTAATTTCGTTAAGTTTGGATATGTAGGTTAGCAACAGCAACAACATAATTATTCTAAAATATAAAATAGAAAATTTATTAATTTGTTTTTTAAAAAAATAAGAAGTTGTTATAAACTTTTGTTTGTATCTACCGTAACTTGATATTTACAAAAACTTTGTTACCAATAACAAAAAAGGATATTTTATACACGTTGAATGATGGTGAAAAAAATTAGTAAAAGATATATTATCACGCTATTTATTGTAAAGAACTTACCAGAATAACTACTATCACTTTGGAAACGATGCCAGTCTGGTGACCTTCCTTTCATTTCTAGAAAAATCCTATTGAGTTCAGAGATCAGAATGGGAAGGAGAGAGACAGGGAGGGAGGGTGGTTGAAGAATTATTAGCCTTCTTATTTTTCTAGATAATCGAACGTAATTCATCTTGTAAATTATGGAAACATCCTAGATTATGGAGATCGCTAGTCTTCTGGAAGTAATACTGGTTCATCGTTACCGGCAAAATCTCAAAACTAATTTATTCTTAAATCGACCTTGAAATAGTGCGGAACGTTGGAAATAAGATTTGTATTCTGGAAATGTAAACTGAGTATTCCCAATTTGATTTTACTTCAGTTGCAGTCTTTAAGTGTGAGTTTGTTTATAAATACATTTAACCTCCATATAAAAAATCATAATTGATAAAAAACTTTATGAAACATAAAGGATCTGGCTAGGCAAGTTTTCATTGATTCATTTTTTTCTGTTTTGTTATTTCAACATTAAGTTGAAGCCTATTGTAATAAATATGATTATCTTCAGGTTCAAGAGACGAAGGCTTTGTTTGGTTTGGGATTGCATATTTTATAATACGCCTATACTTTTATTGGATCATTATGTTAGATTTCAGAAATATTAAGTTCATTCAAAAGTTATTTTAAAATAAATTTTGCTTTGAATCTGTAAAAAACGTTATTTCTTAGACTATTCAGAGGAGAATAATTAATAAACAATGAAAATGTTTAGAACTAATTATTCGGCAATATTTTAAATTTTGCCTAAATATTTTGACATTTCATTCAAATACTTCAGCTAACGAGGATTTTTTTTTAAAAAAATTATTGTCCATAAAAATTAATACTATCAAATACAAAAATGCACCAAATCTCAATGATTTCTCCTATGACTGGCAATTTTCGAAATATCCTCCAAACCAATAACCTGTGATGATGCCCCAAAATTTCAAATCACGTCTAAATATTTCACGATAGGAAACACAACAATCAATGAATGATCATAGGAAAAAATAGATCATGTTTGAAAATTTAATTTTGCATAATATAAATATGAAAATAGTAGTTTTTGAATCCGTTTCCAAAAAAGTTAACCTGTGTAAGTCGTTAAAAAAAATCATGATATTGATAAATGAACAATTTTTACCTTTGGGAAAGGATAAAAAAAATTGTTTTGCTTTACTTTCGTATTTGTATTGAAAACTCCTATTATCATATAATTGTTTTAGATTCGATTTCGAAAAGTTATTTTTAAAAGATTATACAATCCGAACCTAATTAAAGTCACTAAACACTATTTAAGGAGCATAGTGATAAAATATTCAATCGGTAAATATTTCCTTAAGGGAAACTGGAAACCTGCGCTCTTGCAAAAAATGGATTTTTCAGTTTTATTCTTATAAAATAGGGAATATTTCACTGATGAGAGAAGTACAAAATCTGAATAAAATTAAAAAGTCGAAAGTTAAAAAAATGTTTTCAAGATGCAGTAATTCTATGATAGGAAAGTCTCTCCCCCCCTTTTTTTTCTAGAAGCATTTTTAGAAATTTTGCATCGAAAATTTCTATTCTTTACAATTGTATGATTTTCAAGTTACACGATATTCAGTATATTTTGAAATTTTATATTAGCATATTTAAAAGGAAATAAGTTTATTAAAAATAAGAATAATTGAAATAAGTTAATAATTAAACCTATGCTCATATTTTATGCTGATTTTTTAAAATGATTTTAATCACATTTGTTTTCTTAGCTCATCGTTTCGTGATTATGATCTTGAAAATAATCGCAACGCAGCTCAACACATATTCTAACAGACAATATATAAGAAAGAAATATTTTTCTAATGTTTTATAATTAAATTTAATCATTCGCTCTATATATACTAAATTTTCTATCGGATATAAAATTCACTGAATTTTTTTAAAAATTTAGAACTGCAATTCGGCAAGGTTCACTGTTGAGAGCGTTTCGTTCACTTAAAGAATTTTTATCATTTATTTTAAGAAGAAACCTTTCAGAATTTTCGTTAACTCATCGCAAAGGACTCGTTTTGCTATTTTTGTGAGGAAAAAAATATTTTGAATAGACAGTCCTGAAAAACTTTGCTTCGGCTTAAAACTTTTGACTAACCACTGAAGCGTGAAGTCCAAAATGAAAACGATAATATTGTAGCATTAAAAGATAAACAACTGGAAGAGAAATTTTAGAGAGAGTGCGAATGACCCGCATTCCTGTTTTTGGCAGTCGCGAGTGTCAACGACATCTCAACACGCGATTCCCTCTCCTGGCAAAAAAAAAAAAAGCCACTCGTCAGGTGAGAATTCGGTCCTGTCCTGGGCAAAAGTTTACCGTTAGAATTGTCCACTTCAACCCGTTCTTTTTCCTCACATTAACCATTTTTTATTTACCTCATTTTTTTGTTGTTTTTTCCCTTTCCGTAATAAAACTTGATATTTGTTTCGTTTATCCTAGCCAGATGGATATTTAACCTTTTGACACCTTAAATTCTTGAAATTCCTTTAACTTAAAATTTATTTCAATCTGATGTCCTGACTAAGTTGTCCCGGCTCCAAATTTTAGCATTTCATCTCGGATTTTAAACAGAATTCGTATTTTTTTTTTTTTTTTTTGAAATTTGAATTGAATATGCCAAATTGTACCGAATACGCAAAAAGGTTTTTTTTTAAAAAATTAATTTAGCTTTTAAAGTTTATATAAGTCAATTTTAAAATTAAATAAAATTTTCCAACTTTTGCTATGGATATAAATTATCGAGTCTCCGAATTAAGCATTTATTGCATATTTCCAATTATTAACCCTGTTTACATTAATTAATTTTGCCGTGCAACCTGCAACAATTAGCTCTTGAAAGAATCATTAACATCCCGAAGGATACTGTTCATATGTTCACGGATGGCAGTAAACTTGATAATGACAGTTCTGGTAGTGACATTTACATTCGATTTCAGGATCTAGAAATTAAATTCCAGAGAAAAATCCATACTGCTGCTACTTCGAAACGAGCTTAGAGCAATTCTAGAAGGTCTGAACTCCATCATGTTGCTACCGCAGTTTAGAGATATCTGGATCTTTACGGACAGTAGAAATGCTGTCCAGCACTTGGCCGATTGGCGTAATGTGAAGGACAATACTTGTGCAAAGATATTAAAAAACCTAAAACATCTTTCCCTTTCTCATCGGATCCACTTTCAGTGGATTCCGTCTCATGTCGAAGTCGCTGGATATAAAATTGCAGAGACCACTACGCCTGCCGCTTTTCTTACTTGCATAGGTTTTTTCTAAACACAAAGCTACGAATAAGGTCATTTGGATGGTCTCCCCGGTGCACTCGTGATATCAGAGTAAGCCCCCTGGTGGCCCTTTGGTTCGGGCCAGTAGTAGACGAGATCAGACTGCTCTTACCCGTTTCCTTAGTAGCCATCTATTATGAATGACTTCTATCAGAGGTGCTGAACATTTCGAACCCTGCACTAAATTTCCTTCTGTACAGGACTCTCCTGGCCACATTTTATCTTGTCTGGGGCTTACAAGACAGGACCTGGTTTATGATCCCCTTTGGTACTGGCCTTTCTCATGGTGAATGAGTTCACCTAGACCTGATCTAGATCTGTTGATCACGGGGATGAGAAACAACAGCAACTAAATTATTTAATAGAGTAAGAATTTTCAAATGATAGAACCCAATAATAATCAGAGAAATGGTAATAAATAATCAAAAAATGGTAATATTAAACTAGCGTTATGTAACAAAAAAGGACTGTAATTGATACCAACTCTGCTTCAAAATTTGTATAAAATAATATACTATTTTGTTATTCCTGAAATGCGACAAAATTTGTATTATATTTTTATTTTTTACATTACTAATTTTCATATTTAAATGAACGATGCGTATGCGTTTTTACACAGTCATTTTATACACAAGCATACATCAATAATAATATCAACAAATGTATTGCAATGGCTTTTGGAAACAAAACAGCGACTTCCGAAAGTAATGAATGCGTTCCCCCTGATCTGCTCCCGGAGAATGGAATCCAATTCCTGAGATGTGCGAGTGGGTGTTCGCGGAAGTGTGCGTGGGTCGGTGACACTGCCCAGTCACGCGTCGTCTTTTCGCGGTCACCCCCTTCGGCACTTCCGAGGGAGAGTGTCGCTGACCTCCATCCCCGTCGCACGAGATGCAAATCAGCTGCTTCATTGGCGATTCTGTTCCTTCATTTCATTTCGGATTGGATACTTTCGAATTCCTACCAGCGAATCGAATGATTCCTTAATTGATTAAATTTTAATCGAAACGTGTTCGATTATTTTTTAAAGCCTGCTCCTTTGAATTCCATAGAAAAATACTTTAGACGTATGAGATCTCTTTAACCCTTTATCTACTGACGGTACTTAAAAATACAATTTAAATCTGGATTATATTTTCGTAATATGACTATTTTTTCCGATGGTATTCTAAAAAACACGGAGAATGTAACTCAAACAGCAAGAAGTTAATATAAGCTAAAAGTAGGGATGGAAATATTTAAGCTATTTCTATTAATTAACTTTTATATTAATTAACTGGGGTTATTCTGCAAAGAAATTTAATTGGTGCAAAAATGAAGATGGAAAATTGATGGTCATATAATTCAGTAGATAAAGGGTTAAACAATAGTTGGATATTGTCTTCTTTCTTATTCAACAATATTTTAAGTATGACTAAGAAAATCATGCAAATTTTTATTCTTTAAAATTACTTTTTCTTTTCATTGCCTGATTTTGGCGATTTCAAATATATTTTATAAGGAAAAAAGAAAGAAAAAAAAAGCTCTCGAAGATTCTTTCCGAAATTGAAAATTATTATTAAGGTCTCTAGAACTCCTCTATTTATCTTTTTTTCCCTCTTAAATTGAGACTCGAGTAGAACAAGGTTTTAGGTATATTTAGAAGTTCATTTTAAAGAACCCGTTGACTTGAATGGAGATCTCGCATAACCAAAAATTCGAGATTTATTTCTAATAAAATACGTGGTGTATTTGCTATTTTGCCATTACGGAAAACACCTTTTTAGCATTCTGCCCACGGATGCTTCTTCTCTCGGATTTAATTCCAGATGGTGCATCATTTCGAACGTTGTTAATAAATGTGCCTACAGAGTGGTGAAAAAATACAGATTAATTTCTCAGGGAAATTCAACTTTCAGTAATTTATATATATAATCTTTTTGAACAACGATTACATCCTTGCATGGCGTAAGCAATTATGAATCGAATTATTTTTCCGAATGCAAAGCCTAAAACTTGTTGTCAGGAATGTAATGTAATGTGATTGATATCTTTCAGTGACATTTTTTTTAAATATTTGTCTGCTAAGTGAAAATTATACAATATATACAGCAAGTTTGAACGGATCAGACAATTACTAATTCTCTTCAGAAATTAATGCAAAATAATTGTTTTCTTGTCGTTTCATTTCGAATTCAAATAAGTTTTGTAATAAATAATTTTTTCTACTTCCCCTTTTTAGTTTTGCTTTATTGCAATCATCTGCGGAAGAGCACTGTGATGTGCAGATTGTGTATTTCCTCCGAGAGCCTGCATTTGTGTCATTATGATTTTTTTTTGCTATCGAAATATTCGACTTTTTCTTTGTCGTAAATGGCGTAAACGTAGCTAGATGTAAATAAGAGAATTCGTTGAGAAATTAAATTCTTCGAGACAAAAAATCTGAATGATACCAATCAGTCTGCTTCTTACTACACGACAAGCACCAGTTCGCTTTCCTTTTTACGGGGAAGAAAGCCCCGACCCGGGGGTCATCGCCCGTGTTTCGCCTTGGCCTTGCGAGTTGTTTGCCCCCCGGCAGGAGCTACATTCTGGCCTCTCACTTCTTTTGCCCCGGGAACACTTGGAAGAACGAGTTCAGCAAAAGTGATCCGACTTCTGGGACGCGTTCTTCAAAAATTTGATTTCTCAGCGAAAGGAAAGTATTGATTTCTAGGAAAACTAAATAATAATTATATAATTTTTTCCCCTCTCGCTTCTATTTAAAACCACATGCTTTCACCAAAATCCGACATGATGTTAACGATATAGTAACTGTATTTGTGTAATATATTTAATGTATCTAGCGAGATTTCAAAAAGAAATAAATTAAGCTCTTTAGGTAGGTACCTATAGGAAGACTACCTATTGCAGTGGTTCTCATGTCAAGACTTCCAAGAAACTGCGCTTTTTTCAACAATTATATTCATTTTATATTTTATGAATTTTGTGTAAATTAGATGTAAATATTGTAAATATTTGTAAACAGTTTGATTTTATAAAATTAATTGTAACGAAATCACATGTCAGCGAGAAAGACCGTTTAAGAGGATTTTCAACAGACGACCGCCATATTATACCAATTTAGCAATATAGATGCTTGGTGATTTAATGAGGTCGCTAACTGTTTTTTACTACATGCTAAAATGCATAGTAGAAGTTAAGAAATAACGATTTGTTCTTAAACAACATTGGAGAAATTTCTAGATTTGTCCGAAACGAGCGAGCGCTTTCCATGATTGACCCGACCACTTCAGTGGGACGCTATTTAAGACTCATCTTTAAAAAGGCAGGGAGTCAGTTGAGTTCGGAGGAGAAGCTACGCGATTAGCTAATCTAGAGAGATCGTCTTTTCTTTTGCTGCCATGCGAATCTGTAGCTTCGCTGTTTAAATAAAGTAGAGCGGATTAAGTAGAGTTAATTCGCTTTGAATTTTGTAGCTTGAGTTGCGAATATTTAATTCGCATTTTCATAATAAAGTCTGCATCTTTTTATCATGCTTATGTGAGAATTACTATTATTCGTAACGTTATATTTATATAATATGTATATAGCACTTTTCCCATGTTATCGTGTTATCGCGTAAAATTACTAACAATAACTAGAGTTATTTTATTTGAATTTTAGAAGGAAGCTTGGAACATGTTAGAAATGTAAAAATCTCGAATGAGTTCGTAAATGGTTCATATAGTTCAAAGAAGTGGGTATGGTGGGAGGGAATGAACATTTCATATCGTTATAACTTCTTTAGTAGTAGATAGAAAGATAAGTTATTCAAATTAGCTCCTCATTAAAACGAAAGTTTTTAGATAGCTGCAGTTGCTTCGAAGTTAGGGGAAAATGATTTTCAAGCTCTCTTTTAAACTGTTTCTAAAATTAACGGCTTATTTATGTTGCCGGATAGTAACTTGGATGTAAAAAGAATTCGTCTTTGCCTTCCAGCTTGCCGAGAGAAAACACTGTAACCTTCTGAAAACTCGAACTCGAAATTTTGCCAATTCTTCACGTTTCAGATCTTTTTGAGATAAAAAAAAACATTTTTTTTTTGGAATTATGACTTATTTATAAAAGCGTTTATTTTAAAGCTCTATGCTTCTCAGTTAAAATTTGGTACATAGTTTTCGCACCAATTTTGTGCATTCCTGTCAATGAAATTCCTTCAGAGGAAGTCAGTCTCTCCAAGAGAACAAATAACTACTCCAACCTGTACTGGCGAACAAGATAACCCTACAGCTTAGTGAGCTAGATAAATAAAATGTGATAAATTATCTTAGTATCTAAAGTGGAAATTTGAATCAAATTTTAAAACAATTCCTTTTTTTTTTTTTTTTGCAGGCATGAAATTACGATAACTGAAAAAAATAATCAATCGCTACAGTTTAAATGAATGAAATTCGATTTATGAACTTATTGCTAAAATTTTAATTTTGAGGTAAATTTTTGTTTTAATCAATCAGAAACACACCCACACACACACACATCAAAAATGCATATTCGGTTTTGAAACATGATACTGTCAAGTGTAGAAGTAAAAATAAACTTCCGAGCATTTACGGCGTTAACAATCTTACTCAAAGGTCACTGGTTAATGCAAGAATGTGAAAAGGAAATAACACTAATTAGAGAGTACGCGAGGTTGTTTTTCGCTTTTTTCATGAGATATGTGCTTAGAAATGGCTTGGTATACACAAATCGCTGAGTAGATGATCTTGTGCTTTCGGTCACTACGATTACCAGATTTGCCATGTTCCAATTTCTTCTTGAAGGACCACTTGAAAAACATCATACGACACTCCCATTGACTCCGTATGATGTCTGTTTCCACAACTGCTTGTCATTGGTGCAACTGTATACTCTTTCAAAAATGGCAAAAATGCCATTTTTGTAAAATGGCATTGTTGAAAGAGTATGGAAATTCCGATAGCGTGAATTCATACTACTTGTAGAAGATTTCTGATTTGATTATCTACATTACTTTTTATGTGTGCTGTAAAGGTGACATGCATTAAATGTTGAGTAAAATTTGCTGTGGTATGTCTCTTATTTAAATTTTCGCATCCTCTCTGTGTGGTCAGAACTTAACTCTACTATGCATCGTCTTGCCATTTGTTTACACATCTTCATTTCCATTTATAAATCTCACATGACTGTTTTTAACAGCAGCAATAAGTATTTAAAAATACGGGTTTTTTTATGCTTTTTGATAAGCTTTTGTAGAAAAGATTGATAATAAGGCAATACGGTACTAGAATTAAATTTAAACTAAAAATTAGAATTAAGACTTGTAAAAATGCAAATGTTTATTGCACGAATAGTTCCACCATTAAAATATATATAAAAATTTAGCATTTAAAAAAGATATGTTTCAGATAAGGATTTCATTTTAATTGCATATATCATTAAAAAAAATTCAAAGAATTTTCCTAAATTATATGCAGCTATTTAAAACATTTTTTTGAAAAAAATAAAATAAAATAATGCAATCTAGAGCTAAGCGAGCCATTTCAGGACTCACTTTCTATTTTAAATGCTTATTTTCACTTCATTTGCCCGCTTTTTAAAATTATATTAGATATTTTCCGAGTATCTTGTATATTTAACGCATTAAACCCTAAAACTATTTTGTTTACCTGATCGGAGGTATCAGAGAAATGACAAAACAAATTAAGCAATATGAGACCTACAACGAATAATTATTTTTGTTTAAGCCTTACTTTAATTATTCTCATTAAGGACATTTTACTAATAACTAGTATTTAGGTACATTCTTTTATTATTTCTAACTTATTTAAATTAGTTTTATTTTAATAGAAGAATATAAATTTTAAAATTACATATCGCCACTGAACAGAAACCAACACAATCTGGAAAAAAAAGTATTTAAAATGTATTAAAGTAGTAAAAGCACTCTTTAAAGTTGAAGCTATTATTATAACAGTTAAAATGAAACGAATTTCAAAAATTTAAATCCTGGTTGGAAATAACCCCCACATATTTCAAAGGGAACTTGAATCTACAGAACTCAATATTTTGGAAAATTTGGCCAATAGAGACTTGCAGTCTAACAGTCTTGCTTAATGTCTGGTCGTAATTTTATTACTGCTTGAAAAAAAAATCCTTAAACTTAGTTATTGAAGATTAATTTGAATATTACTTAAACTAGTACAAAACGATGAAATGTGAGTAAATGCGGCGTTAGATACTAGCCGTCCATATAACACTAGATATCTAAAAAACTTATAGCAAATGTTCTGTAGGCTCTACTTACAAGCATTAAAAAAATTACTCGTTTTCTCTCAAAATCGAGGAAATTTTTCCTCTTCTTATCAGAATTGAAATGTAGTTGTCTTGTTCTTGTACTCATCTCAAAGTAGAAAAATTCCAGAAAATAATTTATAAATGAAAAACATACGAAAAATAAACCTTTTTATAAAAAAAATATTTGAAAAGTAACTACCTTAAAATGCTTTCTTTATTATTTGAAATAAACTTTATTTTCTATTTAATTTTTAATCGAATTTAACTTCTGATAACGAGAATTTCTTTTTAAGGACGTAATTTAATATTAAATCTAATCTCGATGTAAAATATGTTTCATTTATGAATATAAGTCTCAAGTATAATGCTAGCTCAAAATTTAATGTCAAATCTTCAATCAAGAAGTTCCCGATTTAAATCGATTATGTTTTTAGCTAGCAATATGTTTCCACTTAATTTCTTTTAAAGAAATTAACTTGAATGTGGAATTTCGCAGAACTGTTCCATTGCAGTCGTTCATGTTGCGGTTGATATCTTGAGGTTTCTTGGGTTTTCCTATCTTTTTAAAAAGACACAGAGTACCATTTACCTCGAAAAAACGTTTCTAAGAAAATACTTAGATTCCAGGTTTTCCTTCTCTTTCGTGTATAATTATGAAATGCTTTTACTAATGTCTGTAATGCGTCGCGTCCGGCGCTTTCAATAATATTGGAGACATCCACATTTAAGCTTTTCATTACGCTTACATTTTAATAATCTTTGCGTTGCTGTTATACATAATACCTTAAAATGTATTCAAATTGACGATAGTAAAAAACGTACCAAAAAGGGGAAAAATTAAAGAAACCTAAGAAAAAAAAATCGCACTAGCATAAGAGCGTTCACATTAGTGACATCTGAATATACTGTTTGAAACTATTTGTTTTTCTGTTTCATTACATTATAAATAGTTTCACATTTTCTATTTTAACATGAAAAAAGATGTTTACGTTTTTTTTAAGGAAGGGGGAGTGGACCTTAAATTTCCTGTCGCTTTCAAACTCTAATTTGCTTTCACATCAATTAAGCAGAGCGAATATTTTTGATATGGGACTTTTCTCAAGGAGAGAACTCATTTCTTCTTTCGTGCTTCAGAGCGAACTAATTCCCAAAGACAGTTGAAATGGTCTCTCCGGTAATTTTTTTATGTACTCTAGAATAAATTTATTTCCACCCCGCATAACATTTTGGCCTTGAAGAACGGCATGTGTGAATGATAGTTACGAATTACAGATCTTTGTTTTGAATCTTGTATTTTTATAGAATCTATCGCAAAAATATGTATTTTTTGGCGTCTTTTTGAGGCCAATTGACACCAAAATTTTAATCGGAATTGCAATTGTAGTCCCAAGATAAAATATCAATTTTTGTCATCGCGTTTGCATGCAAGCGAAAGCAAAAACCCGACAGATGGTTAACAACTGAACAAATTTAGTTCAAGATGTGATAAGAATCCATATCTTCGAAACTAAACCTGTATATAAAATTAATCTTCTCGGTTTTTTGCATTTTGTTACTATCGAGTTCATTTAGTCTCCGTCAGCCATATACACAGACTTAAATTATAAGAATCGTGTTCAAAATATGGCTACAGCATTTTTTTTTGTAAATAACATAAATCAAATTTCATCCTTCTAGCTCAAATTGCTTTGGAGTTAGCGTACACACATTAAAAAAAACTAACGATTTTTTAAAAAAATAAAATCGGGGAGCTTTAAGATGAGATTACCAAAAAAAAAAACGAATCGAGATTTAATTTCGTTATCTATCAAGGTTATTATTTGATCTATCAAGATTATATTTTTATTTAAGGTTATTATTTGAACATTTATTTTCAACTTAAAGCAATTAAGTTGGAAACTTATTTCTATAGATTTAATACATTTTAATTTCGAAAACCATCTGTAATACTGGGTCCATTTAAAAATTGCATCCCTTGCTGGCCTGTGAAATATTACAGTTTTATCGAAATTATTTTCCCTTAAGCTAAAACGATCCTTTATTTCTAATGGTATCTTCAAAGTTCATTGGCCCCTCACTTACTTTTTCGGACAAGAATAAAAAAGAAACCTTGTGAATAAAAGGGGACTTTTTATAATACTCGCCCTCTCCTTTCAAAGTAGAGTCTTCTAGACTCTCCCAACTTGACATAGAACAGAAGGCCCTATTCCCAAACGTTCCCATAATTTTGCACCCCACCCCTAGAACATGCCAAGAGTCTCAACTTGCAGTAATTTATCCCTCAGAATACGGGACAATCGTATTGGTTATGACGCCAAGAATAAAAGAGAAGGAATTAAATTCTAAAATTTATTTCATTTTATATAGAAAAAATAATTGCTGTCCTGTAAAAAGTGAAAATTATTCAAGCTCGAAAGCCTGCTACTTTGCAATGAAAGGAAATGGAAAGAAAACATCATTTTATGTGGATATTAATAATAAATTTCGCAATACCAAACGTGGAATTATCCATGTCTTCGGTTGAACCAGTTTTATAAATACATAGAATAAGATTTAAGTTTCGATTGAATTTACTGTCCATTTAAATAGATGATTATTATTATGAGTTAATGTCAGTTTTCACTGCAAGATAATGTGAAGTTACTTCAGAGCCGTATCTTGGAACAGCTTGACAAGTAGATGAGAGTAGTTCTAAAAATGATTCTGTAAAATTGAGATACAAATCCTATTACATCCAAAATAGATTTTTATTTTCTCGTATGCGAAGTATCTCAAAGTATTCTTATCGACTAGAAATTTGACTCGAGATTTTGACAAATATTCACCTTTAAACCTCTCTGAATAAAAAATACATTTTTGGCATTATGTCTGCTTATGATATAGACAACTTAGAAAAGCTTTGAGCTAAATGGATGAATTTGCTATACGATATTTAGGCCAAATTTATAGATTTCTCAAATTTTGAGCAAATTCTTTTCAGAAGAAGTCTGTCATAACATCTATGTCGTGTACACTATTTAATTTAAACATCTCAACTCAACAATTTCTAGTAAAAAATGCAAACGATAATTTAAGCAAAATCTTCCAGAACTTTTTCTGTATATAAATATTAATTTATATTTATATTCTGGATATAAATATTAATTTACATTTTCTGTATATAAATATTAATTTTAAAAGCTTTTTTTATCATGTCAGATGATGTGGTTTTGAAAATGAGGTTTCCTGGCATCAACAAAAAATCCGTAGGCCAAAAATTGAAATTTTATTATCTGCACGAGCATCTCAAAAAATCATCTTTTAATAATGCGTCGCCATAGTATTTACAAAAGCTCTGATTTTTTAAAAAAGTTAATGACTACAGCAAATAATACCTAGAAAAATGTCATTTTGAGCACGTGATTATATGAAATGAAATAATAGGAAATGCAATATTTTTTAAGCAATCAATGAGATACAAAGTTTTTTTTTGGATCTTTTGCAATACTAAAGTGACTCATTCAATGAAAATGAATAAAAATATAGTTTAACTTTCACGAGCATTTGGTGCTTGGCCGTTCAAGAAACTATGTTCTGACATGATACATTGAAATATACATAGCAGATTTCATTTTAATCTTTTTCTGTTTTTATTATTTTGTCACGCAAGCGAATTTGCCTAGTTCCATATCAATCTTATGGATTAAAAGAATCTGGTGCTAAAGCATTTTGACGAAGTTTTATTTATAATATTTCATTAATATTAAATGCTGATGCAATAATCTGTAATCAAGCCAGATTTTGAGCCAAATCCAAATGAATTAATCGACTGTCGCAATTTTTTTTCCAGGAACGTATAAATGCGACAGTTCAAAATTGCAATGTTTTGCAATATATCAAACTTAGTATTGGTATTGTGACTACAGTACTTAGTATTGTGACTACACATGTAGTTTTGTGTCCAATTTTTGTTACAATAGTTTAGGAAAAGTGTGTCTAAAGCACAAATTTGATAATTGGATACTTTTATAATCGCACGCCAAGGGTTAATCTCCAGAAAATTCGCCAACGATCACAGAGATTCAATAAAAATGTTAAATTTATTCGAAGGGCTAATATTTCGTAAAATAATAGGAAATGCAATATATATATAGGAAATGCAAAAAGATGTTCTATAACACCTTCATTGGAGAACATTTCAGAAAGATTAATCTCGTTGGTTAATCAATTCTTTTACGTACAAGAAAATAATATCAAAAGAAAAAATGCTAAGATGTTAAGAAGAGGATGCAGGGGCGAAACCGACGAGAAACAGTGTCTACATTTCATTCATGCTCCGGAGACATTTGTATTTGTGTAGGGTGTCGCAATCGCAAGAGGAACGCGGGCGAGAGGGACCACCTACTGTTTTTGCATCATGTGCACACACACAGTGTAGTTTCGAAATGAAGTGTTTCCTCAACTGTGAATCTCGAGTAATCTCAATAGTGTGATCACCGGTGATGTCGACATCCTCACACCGCAGATACTGTCGAGTCTTACAGTAAAACATCTTTCCATTTGCAATTAACTTTTGGTGGCAAAATTCGTTGACTGAAGGCTTAAGAAAGAACGGGGTTCTTTAAGAAACAAAATGCTCGTATAATTGAGTTTTACGACAAGATTTATTGAGATCGTTGGATTTTTAAATTATCGTGTTTATATGTTTGAGAATGTACGCATATCTACAGGTGGTGCATCCTCCGTAGGATTTTATTCAAAATTTTATATTGATACACACATAAAATGTTCCAGATTTTCGTAGAATTTGATTCAAAATTTTATATTTATACACACATAAAATACTCCACATTTTAGTTGTTCTCGATATTTACTTTTTTTAGCTCTCATATTCACTTATATTCGAACCGACTTTCAAACATACTTAAATGGATTTTGTTTGGCATTTGAAATAGATATGCAAATTTAAAATAGAGAATTTATTCCGATTTTCAACCCTTACCTCAACGCGTTTTTGAGTTACCACATTCGTAGGTAAACTTAATTTATTTAAAAGCAGAAATAATTTTTTTTCGAACTCGTGGAAATCTAAGACTATGTGATTCATCGAAATCTCGCTGGAGGGGACTTATTTTCATGATTTCAGTTGTTTGACTTTGGGTACGAGACTTCATATATTTATAGACATCGCTTACGAAAAAATGAAAATAAGATTTCTCATTTAGTTTGGAATGAATTTTTCTTCATATTCTCGTACAACCGATGGGCCTGGTGTATAGTAATTTTTTCAAATGTCCTCATTCTACTGTGTGTAGGAAAATAACGCTTCAAATTTAGATGTTTTTCTGATCATGTGGCAACGGTTTAGGAAATTTGTGTCTCAGTAATATTTAATTTCTAAACAGAATATAAATTTACGACCTCCCACTACAAAATACAAATGAAAATGAGATAATATTCGTAAAAAATTCTTTAAAAATCAAAGTTTTTGACGAAAGCCAATATTTAATGAGCAATCGTTTAAACAGACTATTCTGAGGGTTTGGTTTATATAGCGCTAAATCACAACATTTCTAGTCTTATTTTCTGCAAATTTTGAAATTCTATTCTAAAATATATTTCAATAATCCTTCAAATTTTGGGAAGTATGAATTTTCTAAAGGTATCATTCTTTTAATTGTACAGTCGATGAAATTAAAAGGTTATGCACCTTGAATTGAGGACCGGGAACCTAGAAAGTAATTATTAAGGCTTTTTATTCCATCAAAGAAAGGATTTGAAAAGGGTAAAAAATCGCGCGGAAGAGTCTCCACCTCTGGAAAACAATAAACGTAATTGTTGGGCGTCCAGTCCCTCGAGAGCAATGAATTTAGAAAAACATTTCTAACGACCCTGAGAAATGAAGCCATAATGAGCCTTGCTTTGTTACTTGGAGAAGAGACTTTGGAAATGACGACGTCTTGCGTTCTCCTCCTCCTTTAAACGTAATCACTCAAAATGTCCGAATGAATTCTGGCATATGAATTCGAAGTTAAAAATCATGATATTAGTCTTTGACTAATTTCTCAGTTTTACATAAAAATTTTCAAAGTAGTTTGTATCCGCAATCTTTTCTCATTGCAAATCTTATAATCACATAAAAGAAACCTTTCTTTACATATGCATTGACTAACTCAGTAAGCCAAACTTATGAAAGGAATTTCTCAGATCAACGAGTTTAAAAAATTCAAGGGGTTAACCCTTTGCACTCTGAAAAAGGGATAGTAATCGGATGCATGACTATTCATCGAGTGCATTGACTCGTTTATTGCTCCAAAGAAATAAATATTTAAAATTGTTTTAAGAGGTTTTTTTCTCGAAAAATTAATCCCTGTTTTCTTACTACCTCTTTGGTACTTTTAACAATCAGAATAAGAAAAGAAATAAAATGTTATTTCTTGTATGTTAAAATAAGAAATAATAAAACAAGTAACATTTAATAAATTAATAAGATTTAATAAAACAAATGATAAATAAATAAGATTTTATAAGAAATAATGAAATAAATGATTTGAATAAGAAATAATAAAAAAAATAATGAAATAATATGATTTAAATAAGAAATAATAGAGCAAAATAATATTATTTATTGAATGATGCCTCGAAGGAGATCTCTGAGAGCAAAGGGTTAAATATGCATAATATGTTTTTAAGTACCCGTCCTTCGTATATAAAAGAAGGGTAGATCGGATTAAAAAGAAAATCCCAAATGGTTAAAATTCTATATATAACATCTTCCTACTCTAGGAATATATCCTTAACTCTTTGCGTAGATGTCATGTTGTTCGACTTTATTGATATCCATTATTTACTTTCTTCTACTTCATTATCCTTTCTAATTGCATTACTCATTGCTTCACTGTAACAAGTCACTTTCAGAATAATCAGCATAAATATTTTCAAAACAATTTCTACATGAAAGTCAGTGTTTTAAAGAATCAATTGTTTTAATTATGTCAAATACAAATAATAATAATTATCAGTTCCATGGAATGCTACGGTCGATAACTTCTTTGTTGCCATATTTAGAGTAATATTAAAAATGATTTAAAAAGTAAAAAACTCTCAATTACATTTAAACATAATTCCTAAAATATTATTTTGAATCCTATTCTAAAGCGTGTATGTATATACTATAAGATACTAGGGTGGCTGACATAGATGTACGACTGGAACAATAAAAAAAGTTTCGATGGCTGAGGGTAGATATTAACTGCCAAAGATTAAATGTATCTTTTACACAAAAAAACATTCTTATTTATACTTTGTCTTTTTGTACAGACTGGTGTATTATAAATATCACACTAAACTTTTAAAATTTATTACAAAATGAGCTCAATAATGAAGGTATTGCACTTAATTTACGACAAAATTCATAATATCTAACTTAATGGGAAAAAATATTTTTTTTTAATATTCTTAATATGCAAAAAACATTAATATAAAATGCAGACTTTGTTACATAAATTAAACTCATTTTACTGTTCACTTATCATTAATTATTGTGTTTATTTTACTATTCATTTACCTGTAATCGGTAATAATTCTAACTTATTTTGATTACTCATTTATTTAAACAATAATCGCAATGTTGAAATTCTTTTGATTAATTAATCAAGTCCATTAATCAAATTTAATATTCAATTAATTATGATAAAAATCAAAATTGGCATTTTTAATTTTTCAAAAAAAAAAAGTTCTTGATAAATGATTTTACAACATTTTAGCCCTTTTCTACGACACAATATCTCTCCGTTAAACGCAAACAGATAATGAAAAGCATTTGAAAATCGATAATTTATCATTTCATTACGAAAAATATATTTACCTAGGTTAATAAGGACTTGGGAGTCGAGTGTCTTTTACATTTCGAAATTGTTTTGGAAGGCATAAAGTAATGTTTTAACATTATTTATTTATATTCCTTTGAACTTAAAGTCTCTCAGAAGAATGACTTCATTGAATTTAATCGATCAATTACAACAGTAATAATTTCGTTTTCTTGGAAAGTTTGCTTAATTTCGGTTAGAAATTAGCTCATTTTAAATTTAAATCGCTGTGTTAATCTCTAGTTCATGAGATTCCGAGAGCTCTGAACTGAATGCCATAGCATTAGCTCATCAAGTCCATATAGCGGTTCACCACTTGTTTAATGATGACCAAAAAGCCATCTTTTAAATAAAAGAAAAGTTCCAAATACTTAGCTGTCAACTTTTGAAATTTTTTGGATTTCTATATTTGGCGAATTATTATTTAATTAACACGTTAACTGCCTAGCTGAATTTCTTGGTAAAGTAATTTATATAGATACGTCTATACAAATTACTGTCACCGGTGACTCCTACTGCAGTCAAGGTGTTAAAAATTATCCATATTATAGTAGAATCGCATTAGATAAAAAATTAATAAAGAAATAAGATATTTTTCCAATTTGGCATTAATAATTTTCTCGGAGTTAATTAGAACAAAATCCTACAGTATGACATTTTTAAAAATTCTGCATTTCTCTTCAATGTTATAAACAAAAATGAAATAAATATTTACAATCACATGACAAATATGACTGAATGTCATCTAACATACATCTACTCGATACTCGGCTTTGCGATCGATGTTCCATCCTTTTTCTAACTGCAAAATATTTAATGGATTTTAAAATTTATGTAGCACGTTAGACATATATCACGTGAACTTGAATTTACTCCAAAGAGCTTTTTCATTACAGCTGTGTACCTATGATTATGTGAATCTTAGTTAAGAGAATTATAAAATATTATTGCAGTAAATTTAAGAATTTGGCAATTATGAGGCAAAAGTTTGAAATTTCTGGAAAAGTTTTGAGCAAGAAAGATGTTTTGCTCAATATCAAAATCACATTTTTTTTAAAAAAATTCAATGTAGGATGACTTATTGGGAAAAAACTTACCCACTGGTGCAAATATTAAAGAAATATAACTCATGAGACTCAAATCCAAAGAAGTCTGCATGAAAATTTTATTGCAATTGAAATGGCGACATTCACTTTATTTGCCTTATCATAACCGGATTATTCCCTTAATGCCTCACATTTTTGTTTACACAAACAGATTTTATACTTTGTTTTGTAATCAACAGGAAAAATATTTTTACCCATATAATACCAATTATTTGATTTTAAAAATCCCATAAAGATACGATCTAAAAATACTAAAACGTTTTAAGGCAATCAGGAACCTTTAAAATGACTTTTACAATTTTCATCTTAGCAATTTGAAATTTTACAGGCTTTAAGAGTAACACTATAGGAGATAACACACAAAGTTTTAGAGCATTATATTAATTTATTTGAGTTAGGGGGGTAATATAAATAATATAATAGGGGGATTAGTATAATAATAACGTTAATGAAAAATGTTCCAAGCGCTCCAAATTTGTTCGAAAGCACTCCAATTTTGATATTTCGTACTCAAAATTAAATATTAATCCCAACTTTTGTTTCAAAAGGCTTGGAGTAAGTAATAATAGATATTGGAGTGCTTTCGAACAAATTTGGAGCGCCTGGAACATTTTTCATTAACGTTATTATTATACTAATCCCCCTATTATATTATAGTATATTAACCACCCTAACTCATAAATAAATTAATATAATGCTTTAAAATTTTGTGTGTCATCTCCTATAGTCTCACTCTTAATGCCTGTAAAATTTCAAATTGCTAAAGGTGAAAATTACAAAAAGTCCTTTTAAAGGTCCCTGGTCGACTTAAAATATATAAATAAATAAGTATATATATAATGCCGTACATGTACTGTAATATCATAAAACTCAAAAAAAAATTATTAATAAATAAAGTCCCAAACTTACTTTTTTGTTCTTGATTTCACGTATAGCGTGATTCTTGAATAAAAAAACCCATGTATTTAGAACACTCTTTGTGTCATTTATGGTTTGCCATTTGTTAATGACAAATAAAAACATTTTTGTTGTTAAAATGTTTATTTATATAAAATTTAATCACATTTTTTGAACTATCTCTAAAAATGGGATAATAAACAAACAAAATAAGCTGTTATCTAGCTATGGGTTTGGAAAGGGGTCGAGGTTTTTAGATTTTTGTTGGAGTATCAGAGATATTTAATTCCAAAAAATCGAGCATCATAATTTTTTCAAATAAAAAGCAAATGTCGTTCAAATATCGGAATAGTATTTTAATAGCATTCATAATTAACTACCGTTTACAAGCTTTCCACTTTAATCTTCGTTCAATTTTACACAAGATGTGTTGCTTGATAATTTTTTTAAAAAATTTGAAACGTATAGTTAAATAATAAGTTGTGTTAAAAATTTTGAAATTCTTTTCACTGATTTGTTTTAATTACTTTAAATTTTTTAATTTCTTTCATAGGCAAGATAGATAATTCTTTTGTACAGACATGTCATTAAAATCGATTTCCTTGAAAATAGCCTGAAATTAACTATATATTTACAGTTTATTGCTTAAAATTGTTTTTATAGAAATTAAAACCCCAAATGTTAAAAACCACTAAAAAAGTTTACTTTAAAAAGATTAGCCCTGTGATTAGCTTCGCTTAAGATACCTCTAAAGACTTAATCCACAAAATGCATTATGAATATCTTTGGCAATTTGTGGCTACACTTTGAATAGTGGATTATGTTTAGGCGCATTAAACATGCATCATAAAATTATTCATATCTATATGCTTTAAAAATATTTATCGTTTGTTGTCTTATTTGATATTTTTTTTCCTTCTGCCTTTTGATTTAAAACTCCAATTGCGATATTCACACAAAACACACTCCAGCAAACACTGGGGATAATTTTCAGAAAACGTTATCTATACTATTCAACTTTTACTTTTTTTTTTGTCAGATAAAATTCGCGGTATTTAACAACCTTTACAATAAAAAAAAAGTGTGACGGAAATCATTTCATTTAGGAATGAATTCTTCACGTCACTTTTGAATGGGATTTTAACGACCCACACGATCATAAAAATCAAAAACCGTAGGAACCACTTTCCCTGGATATAAGATGACTCCTTGCAACATCCTTCGCGAAGCATGTGCAAGACGTGAAATTCTCTTTCGCAATTCTATTAATGAGCGATTCGCGGTATGGGGAACCTATTTAAGAATGAGATCGCTCGTTAAGAGTTCATTCATCTAACTGTGAATTTTTTTTAAATGAAAAATCAATTTCGTTTCTGTCTTCCCCCGTCAAAAGTCCTTTCTCTACTAATAAAAATATGTGTTTTAGTGATCTAAAGGACAAACCATTAGTTTTAAAGCTATGAAATTTGGTTGGAATATTATGTTTTGGAACATGGAAATATGCATAAATTAGTGAGCAATTTGTAACCAAATTCAGTTAAAAATTAAGGGAAATTCATATATAATTTCTAAAAATATTTCGGCCCAAAATTGATTCCTACACTATCAATGATGTCTTAAAACTTAGAAAATAATTTTTTCAATAGTAGATTTTTTTGTGTGATACAATTTATTTTTTTAATTGATTTTTTAAAAAACATCTTAAGAAAATTTTATATTTTTACATTAGTCAATAAAATATTGTGTTACATTACTGCAAAACTCACTCTTTAAGAAAAGTATTTTCAGCTATACTTTCATTCTATTTATCTTTTCTTTTCTTCTTTTAAGTTATACTTCTCTTAAAATTATAATTTAATGAAAGTTTTTGAAATTTCTCTCCATTTATAAATAAAATTTAAAACCAGCATGGTTGAAACCTTCATTCTAAAAATTTCTCCAGAGATCAAATTTTAGGTGAGACGGCAGAAAATTAGAGATTATACTTTATATTTACTTAGCCCAATGAATAGAGTGGTGTGTCTTTTTACTTAGTATGAATTACACATCTAACAAAACATGTACTTTAAAAAGTACTTGCCAAGGAAACCATTAAGACTAAATTACAAAAAAATATTTAACAAGAAGATTTAA
Organism: Argiope argentata; assembly: GCA_026289955.1. Classification (NCBI taxonomy): domain Eukaryota; kingdom Metazoa; phylum Arthropoda; class Arachnida; order Araneae; family Araneidae; genus Argiope; species Argiope argentata. Next base: position 260,925 of record JAOUZG010045130.1, on the reverse strand, counting down.
ACAAGCATTAATCCTGGGTAACCAGCTGGTCGCTAAAGGTGATTTCTCTTCCTAAAATAAGAAATGCTAAGAACATGTTTTTTTGAAATAATTCTATTAATGTTTTATTAAATAAGAGGCATATCAAGGGAGAAATTCTTATAGGCTGGATACAGTAAATTAAATGGTTTGTGAACATGATTAGCTCTTCAAAATGCTATACAGAATCGATAGCTAAACCTAGTCACTAATTTTCCACTTAGTTATTCCTTGGGTGTTTAGAACTTGCTAAGAATGATTTTTAAAATTTTAAATTAAATTATTTTATTAAAAATCAATCGACATTCTAACGAATTTTATAAAAAGTTCATTAATGCATTAAAACTATTTGAATAGCACTTCAGTTTTTTTAAAGTTGCTTGCCAATTACACCAAATTGAAATATTTTTTTAAAAAAAATGAAACGTTTAGACTAATCGACTCTAAAACATCAGCATGTCGTGGTATTTCAAACTGTAGGTTAAAATCTCCCTTCGTTTAGCTTCACGTTTTAACAAATATTACTCGATATTTTTGCTTTTTCGAGTAAAAAACACGCAAAGAGTTAGGAAAGGAGTGAGCCGATATAACAATGGTTGTCATTCTCCCGCTAATCTACCATCTCAGGTGCAATCCTCGTCATCTGACCGAGGTTCAAAATTGCGAGGTCCGTTCCAAAATAACTCTAATGCTGCCTTCAACCGTTTCGTTAATATAAGAAAAAAAGACCAAACAAGAAGCAAAGAAAATTGTAAACAATTAGTCGAGATTGTTGCGGTTCATTTTTAGGCATTGTGTACAACTAAGATTTAAAAATTAAAATATGAAATTTTTATTAAATTAAGTTGCATTCTATCATGTTTGATGGACTTTAAATATACTTTTTGCGTATGGAATTGGACTTACTGATTGTGAATTGAGGGATAAATTATTCCAGAATGCATTCTAAAAAATTGGTTTACGGCTCCTTTGGGTGTAAAAAAGGTTTTCATTCTAACTACCTTAATAATTCACTTAATATACCAAACGATTTTACATAATTTACGTAAAGAAAGTATTGTAAAAAAATGAATCTCGGGATTTTAATTCATGGCCGTATGTTAGGTCGCCTGAAAAAACTATTTTTCAATTTATTTTTTTTTAAATTTATGACCAGGATAAGAAAAACAAAAGCTTTAAGCCAGATGGATGAAATTTGATATTTGGTCTTTACATCAAATTTGTAGATTGTTACCAAGTTTTAAACGGAATCCATTCGGAGGATGCCTATCCGGTAGGTTTTGTTTAGCAAAATCGTAAATAAAATTCAATCCTATGGTTTGTTTAACCCTTTGCACTCTGATGGTGCCTCTGACTCACCATTCAAGATTGTGCACCATTTTGAAGTTTAATTTATTTTTCAAATTTAATTGTTAAAAAAGCCTACATAATGACTAAGAAATGTAGATTGATTTTTAAAAGAAATTTGAGTTAAAAGAATTATGCATATATTTTTTTTCATAGCAATAATGAAATTTTTGTATTAGGGGAATAATTTTGCATCTAATTATTTTTCGGAGTGCAAAGGGTTAAAGTTATAAGCAAAATCTATTTCGGGATCGAACACATGAAAAATGCTTGGGAGTCTAAAGTCCTAACCACTTCTTCATCTCTGATAGGCAAATGCAGATCATGTCATGCTACGTGTCAATACTTAGTTATAATTGTGTGTGTGTGTGTGTGTGTGTGTGTGTAAAATCACGTTTCACCATGAAAATCGCTTATATAGATAAACTCAAAAAGCAAAACCTTATCTAAATATAAAATTTAATCCAGACCGTTAAAACCATTTCCTAGGTAAAATAAATATATTTGTATACAAAAATTGCTTGTTTAAAGATAAAAAAAAATACGAATTTTGTTTTTAATTAGTCTTAAAAATAAAGCATTCAAAATGCATATTCGATTTTCTCATTATTCTACGAAGCACATAATGTATCATATTGTTTTGTTATATTTTATAGTTGGGATGGGGAGGATAAGTTGCTATTTACGCATTTTACCGTGCCCTTCATTACCTCGAAAGTTCGAATGTCCTAGAATATGCAAAATTTATAAGAAGTATCAAAGAAAAGATATACTATTCAGTGAATAGAAAAGTTCACTGATTCTTAATTTTTCCGTACTCGAAGTATAGAGAAAGTACTGTAACCGTCAAAACATTCAACATTGAATTTTTGACGAATCTCGACTTTTTAAACTACTTGTTCGAAATATATATTTGACATTGTCTACCTATTTATGAGAGATAATTTTAAACAAGCTTTGAACTATACTATTAAAAATTTTAATGTAATTTTGTGATTACAATTGTAGTTCTGTATTCATTTTTTGTTTCAATCCGTTGGATTCATTTGTTCGGGTTTAAAATAAGAATTACATTTTCGTAAAGTATTAACCGCATGACATTCGTACGCTACCATCTTTATTAACAGCTTTATTAATAACTTTAACAACATCTTTAGCATTTTTAATAACACATTTATTAGCAACTTTAACAAAATCTTAAAAATCTTTTTATGAAGTTTTGGGGAGGTCATTCCCACTGATTTATTATGTTAATGAAGGTTTTAAATTCATTTACTCACATCAGAATAATTCTCTAAAAGGTATGAGATCATGGATAAGTACGAGCAAACGCTCGCGGGCTTATTTTATATTAAAAATTTCTGCTGAAACTGATTCCTTGTGACCAAACAAACAATCCAGTAGAAGAAAAAAGAATCCACAGAGGGCATGTTTTCGAACAAACCCATCAGCACGATATCTTCCGAGAAGTTTCAGACGCAACTCTTTGAATGCATTCCTGATGAAAGAATCGGTTGAGCAGAGGCATTCACCTGTTGATGAATGACGCAAGAATGCGAAACGTGCGAATTGACGGAGAGTCCTTGGTCGGGGTCATCGGGTGTCGGTCCTTCTCGCTTGATGCAACGAACGACCTTGACGCAATCGACAATCTTCAACAGGTATTCCGCTACCCCTCGAGGGGGGTCTCTCACTGAGGACTATCATCACAACATCTTGCAAATACTATGTAGTTCGAGACCGAGTTTTCTCCACATTTTGCGGACTTGAGAAATCGTGAAATAAACTCGAAACGTTTGCCCCACCAAATGGGAATAAACAGTTGCGTGGGGTTTGACCAGTGTCTTTTTACAAGCTTTTATTTAAACTAGTTGCCTTTGGTGACCAATCAGTTTCCTTAGATTATTGAATTTTTAGAGTGCTCAATGCATAATATAAAATGCATTTAAAAATAATTTAACCTTGTTATTTGATGCGATTGAAAAACTTGAATTTGAATCAGTTTAGTGAAAAAGACTAAAATGAGCATACATTACGAAATAAGAGCCGAAATGAAAATACTACTACGAACACACGATTGAATATTTTGATGGATTTTGAATTCCACCTCAAATATTTTTAAAAAAATTTTACGGTTAATGCATCAAATAAATTTAAAATTATTTTAAAAATTAAGAAAAGAAAATTGTTCAAAAATAAAATCGATATCATTAAAAAAAATTGAGTTTAAGATAATATAAAGAATATTTTTTATAAGAGAATTGTTATAAGATAAGATGTTGTTTATTTGATCATTGTTATTATACTTATTTGGTATTTATAAGATTAAGCCTACTTTCTCGATTAAGCCCTGACGATAAACTTCAATAAACTTTTTATTTAAGAATATTACTTGATATTTTTTTTCTAAGTGAATACAGTTTTTGATAATATTTCAGACGACTTCTAATAATATTTTAACCTCTATTAATTAGCTAAGCGAAGCACTAAATGCAATGCAGCTGTATAATAAATAAATTAATTAAATGCGATGCATTAAATGAATAAATATACATTAAAGCACTAAATGCAATGCAACTGTATGATTAATAAATAAATGCAATGCATTCAAGGAATAAAGATGCATTGCAGCGCTAGATGCAGTGCAGCTGCATAAGTAAATGCAATGCATTCAATGAATAAAGGTCAGAGCAGCTCAATGAATAAAACAGTCTGAAATTCGTATGATTTTTGTTTGTTTACATTTGATTGTAACTATTCGACACTATGTCATAAATGCGATTTTTGTATATGTTAACGTTTTATGTATTTCAAATTGTTTCTCTTTCGTAAAGTTGGAATTTTATTATAAATACACTTATTCCTTGATGCGCTGGAGTTATTGAATTTCGTATGCATGTTTGTTCTCGCTAAGAATATAAAACTGGTTTTTTTAGAACTTCATTATCAATAAGTCGAATAATTAAATTTTTATTCCTAATTAATAACTAATTTTCACCATGAAAAAAATTATTCCCAAGATCTCATATTAATAATTATTATGAATCGATAACTGCAGATTGAAAAGCGTAAGACATTTTAATAAAAGTTTGCTACAAAAAAATATTTAATGATTTTTTGGGGGGATTTCATAAAAAATTGTCATTTTTAAATGTATAACAAGTAAGCAGTTTGCATTCTATTAAAGTGCTCAGATTTCTTAAAATTTAGAACATTGCATTTAAAACCAGGCCTTAAAAATTGAGAGGACAAATCAATGAAATAAAGAGAAAAAAATTCAGAAGTTATATAGTATTAAATCTTTAAAAATTATATTTTTAAAAAGTTAATAATGGAAAGCGGAAGTATTTATGAGCGATTGAAGAGAGGAATTGATATTCGTCATTTTAAAGAAGAATATTCTCTTTAAATTAAAAAGAGTGAAAGAGAGTTGTTTGGAAGTGAGAATAAAAGTATGGTAAAATATATTTGAAAGTTACTTTATTAAGCAATCTCAGCTTTATAAGCAATTTCATATTATATATAATTATCTTGTTTAATTAATGTACCATCAAAATTACCTACTTAATTGTTCTGTCTTATTTTATTTTTTATTCTGGATATGTTATATAGAGAAAATATAATCATCAGAAAATTCGAACTCATATTTTAACCAATCCCCACGTTTTAAACTTTCCTGAGATCAAAAATACATTTTTGGAAAATATTCGTCTATCTGCCTATGTCTCGTAATAACGGTGTGACTGCCTGTAATTAAATAAAAATTGTTAGAATTTCGAGCTACCATGCAGTTTGTGCGGGTTCGATCACAGTCTCAATTCTGTCTGCCTATGTCGGTGACAGAGGTAATTTTGAAAAAATTCAGCTAGATAGTTGAAATTTGGCATACTGGCTTTACACCAAATTTGCAAATTTCTATCAAATTTTGAGTAAATTCTGTTCAGAGGAAATACGTCTGTCCAAATATAAGTTAACACGATTCGGTTCGCAGAATTAACATCTATAGTGTAACATCTACCTGTTAAATTTTAAGCCAAAACCAACAGTCGGTTGACTTGGTCTGCATTTTCAGGAACTTATAAATGTGATAACTCAAAGCAATGGCAAAAATATATCAATTTAAATATTTAAGTGCAGCTCTTTGTCAATTTTTTATTTTAATTAATTAGTTAAAAAAGGTGTTAAAAACATTAATTGCTTACGCGTAATTAAGTTCAATTTAAGTTCAGCATAATTCATATTTCCAGTGAACCAAATGATCACCGAAAGCTGCCAGTGACAAATAATCTTCCCTGTCACAGCAATGCATGGAATGAATCAATGAGGAATGTGATAGCCCCAAAATCGGATGAATATAAAAATTATATACCTAATAATTAAGATGTCACATGGTAAATACCACTGCTACAGATGACTATATAATGTCGGATGGATAATGGTATAAACAAATGAGTTATGGGCATCATTAAGGATGAGCGGTTGAAGAAATAACGCAGGTGTCAACTTTGCCATAGAATTTAATTTCTCATGGTCAATATTTGCAGTGGTCATCATTTTTCTGATTTTTTTTCATTTGTTATACAAGGCATTTCAATTGGCCTTGACTAACAGTACCTATTTGCAAATATCATCCGTCTTATCTAAGCTTCCACCTCTCCCCTCAAAAAAAATCAAGTGATGGATTAAGGTGTCCCAAAAGTGTCTTTTTCATTGCGCTATGAATGGCCTTATCTGGCTCTGTTTGTGCAAATATGCAGGCTTATCTAGATTAGCCGCCTATGACAATTGGTGTAACGATAATAAGCCTTCAACTGTCGCAATGCCTGGACTATACTACAAAAAAGTTCTTTTGTCCATTTGTTAGGATTGGAAAGGCCTTAATTTTCTGTAAGCTCTTCCTTCAAGACGAAACTACGAAATACTATCATTAACTGGATCAATCGAAAGCTACCATATAAAAAACTCCATCAGAATGAATGAATGAAGAGACGAGATTTTATTTTTTTTATCTTGGCTATACGAGACCGCATTACATTAGCCGTAACAGCGAAGCCTTTACAGTTTGACTGGGATGTTTTGTCAGATCCTGAATACTTTCAGATTTCACTCCATCTGATTATTATTTCTTTCTGTCCTTAAATTCCCTTCGAGATATGTGCTTTTATTCCATCTCCAAAATAGATTTGCTCCCCAGCGATTATTTCTTGTCCAAAACGCAACAATTTTTGGGGAAAAAAGGCATAATGGGGCTTCCTGAAAGATTGAAGAAGGTTCTTTATATGACAAAATAAATATTATCGTAAATTATAAATATTTGTATTCGTTTCATATAAGAAATAGAAAAGTAATTTATGGGACACCATAATAGATTTTTTTTATTTGCGTTTTGAAAAAAAAAAATTGAATTTTATTTTCTTGATTTTAGGAACGTCTGGATCACCTGGCCTTCACATCTTTTCCCGAAGACTACCTCCCCTATGCCTCCAACTACCATCAGAGGGCAGGAGGAAAAGCTCCGCCCTACCTCGTGTGGGACGAGAGAAGGCCTCGAAGGGGGCGCAGCTGCTGCAGCACGACAGCCCTCGTCTCTGCCATCGCCCTTATTGTGGCAGCCATCTTGGCCGTGGTAGCCATATCCGTGTACCTCGGAGGTGAGAGTGGGCCAGTATTAAATGAGTAAATTTATTAAATGTTGTTGTTTATCCCCCTTGGATTGAACACTTATTCAAACCAAGTATAAGAGATGGCTGAACATGATAAAATTGTAAACTGACTCTCTTTCATTCACCAGCTACCTCCCAGAGGCGCACAGAGTCTGACTAAAGCTGGGGCATACGAAATTATTGCCCCGGGTCCCACCTCAAGGGGGGGGGGCTAAAATCGAAAAGAGAATTTATTTTATATTCCCATCTTTAAAGAACTTTTTAAAACAAAATATCAGTAGAGATTTTTTTTAAAAAAAAAAATCTAATTTCATTAATACATTTAACTGCCCGTTTTAAAATAGCATAGGGTCAGTTTTAAAGATAAACAAAAATCGCCAAGAAGAAATTTCGTCAAATAATAAATGTATACTTTAGTACATAAATGCACTTGACGATTTACGGCTAAAACACTTGACATAAGACAATTGAAATCGCCATATTATCGAAATTTTGTCTTGGGACTTTTTGGATGCCTTTACAACCAACAAGTGCCTATCATTTGTTTCAAAAGACAAACTTTATGAAGTAATTTTAAGACATATATGAGTATCTTTCTAATATGTGAACATTCTTTTAAAGTCTCATGCTAACAAATTTGGCTAAATGTCGTCAAATTTCGAGATTTTTTTCACATTAAAATCCTAGCCCTCTCTTCAACACTTGATGTTGAAAAGAAAGATAGTTCTATGAGAACTTATATCAAACAGCTGTTTTCCTATTATTGAAATCGTCCTCTCTTAAACAGCTATACGTTGCCCTTAGGGTGGATGAAATTAGTTAATTTAAAAGTTCTTATGAGATTACTTTGCATTATTTTTAATTCTGTACAAATTATATTTTATATCTTAATACATATGTTAAATAATTCTTGAAAAAAATAATGAACTACTTGATAGAAATTAAGAAAATTTAACATTCTGCATTAAAACATACGATGAATATTCTTTCTTGAAATAAAACAGATTAAATAATTTGTAACAATTAGGGATATAAAAAATTATAGATTTTCAGCCAAGAAAAAAGCAGGAATTAAACGTGGAAACAACCACTATCAATTATTTTTGACACCATAGCCTTCCATTTCATTTTAATATAGTAGTTTGTTATAGTTGGTACATTTAAACTCCAAATAGCGGCTCACTTAATTTTTGAAATAGTTAATAGAATACTTTCATTATTTTTCTATTACGATACTTTATTTTAGGAATCTTTCATTTATCATGCTTATTTCTTTCTCTTTTTCAGTTGTCACAAATTTGTTTCGTTCACCAGGTAAAAACTTTTGCTATTTTATTAATTGAATGTTCTTATTTTCTTTGGTAATTTAATGTCTCTTACTCTCTCATTGTATACCCAATTTTTTAAAATGCTCCGGTATTTTGATTCTACTGAGTATTTTTTTAAATGAAAATTCACTCTTTGTACATCTACGGGTATAGAACTAAAATCACAGGATTTGAAAAATAAAATCTGTTTTTTTTTCCTTCAAAACTATTGCATATATTTGCAGTAATACAAAAAACTCCCAATTATTTTAACATTGCTCAACAGGCAACAATTATCTGTATGTTTTTGAAGGATGGTTATTTCTATAACAATAGAAAAAATTTAATTTTTCAACTAATTGAGGTTCCATCTCATTGGGATTTTGACTCTTGCTAGCCATCAAATTGGGAAGCTTCTCCAACACTGGATAGGATGTGTAAGAAACATAGATTTATCTTTCAACCAATAACTACTAAGATCTCCGGATCTCTGATTGATCCATGATTTCTTCTTATTGGATGACACAAATAATCTTATTTATTAAAATCAGTCAATAAACTTTTTTTAAAGCGAATGGACGCATTAAATACTACTTTGAGGGCAAAATACATAGAATGCTCGTGAGTACAGATTCGATGACTGTCGTATAATGAAAGGTTCACAAATCAAATACTTATAATTACAAAAAAGAACGTTAGAAACATTTTTCACTATTTTCATGTGTCATTGATTATATTATGTGTAGTAGTTAAATAAAAGTGTTGAATATGCGGCCATTCATTCATTTATTCTAATTTTGTATATAAGAGACTGCCAAGGTTATTTATGCAGTTAAAGATTGTATTCCTGATATTCTACTCAAAAATATACAAATTAAGTTTTAAAAAATTTGTTACACTTACATGGTTCAATTCACTCATCCATACTTTATTTTATTTGGTTTAAAAATATACTGTTCATCACAATTATTAAAACAGGATTTAAAAATACACGTTTCAGTCTTTCAAAACAAAAGCTATTTGTTTCAAGTAACTTTTTGAGGGAAAACTGATGAAATTCATAATTCGAAGTAACTGAATTAACTTTTTTACAAAAGGAAACTTATAATGTTTTTCATCTATTCTTCCATTTAAACAATCTCTTAATATATTTGAAATAAAACTTGAAAAAGAACGAAAGTCTTATCGGCTTAATTTAAACATTGAACAGTTAGTTTTAAATAAAAGGTCTAGTAAATTATATATATTAACTACAAGTTATGAAAGTTAAAATGTTTGATTAAAAAAACGGATTTCATTTTTATTAGGCTTCCTATACAAATTTTTTATTGAAGCTTATTAGTAGCTAATAAAATAAATTTATTTTGACTAATAAAATTAATTTAAAAACATTATTTCAATAATCAAATAAATTTTATTTGGGTTTATATGGTTCTAAAATAATATTTATTATATCGCGCCAATTTATCAAGATAAACTGTGGAAATATGAACAAAATTCTAGATTTTTGTCTACATACCTCTTTTATATATTAAAAAAACCTTAGTACTTTTTATAATCATATTAAAATCTTTACGATTATTAAACATGAAATTACGCGACTAAACAAAATACTGGAATTGATACAAAATAAGAAACTAAATTAAAAAAAATAAGTTAAATTTTGTAACTTAAAATATCAGTTTCGTAAATATTTTTACTTGTGAAAATTGAAAAATATAAAAGGAGGAACGAAAAAAATAGTTTGAAGAATATTTGGGACACCAATACTATTCTTTAAAAAAAAGCCCATAGTTTAAGGAGTCCTTCCCTTGAGTAATTATAGATATCGCTTAGTTTTCGTTCTAAAATATTTATAAACAAACTTTTTTTTTCAATCTCCTCAATTTTATTGCTTGTTTTTTATCAGTGTTATCATTGAGTGGGAAGTTTCGAGTATCCCAAGGGGATGATTTTGTGGATGAGTTGCTCAACACCACTTCACTTCAGTTCCTAACAAAGGCAGAGAGTTACCAGGCCATGGTGAGTAATGATGCTGAAGTTTACACGAATTCTAGATATTTTTTTTAACTGGTTAGTATTAAACATCTCAAACGAATGATATTGGTTGCCTTTTGCTAAAAATGTTCCAGTATTTATGTTTTTTGTTCTGCAGGTAGAAAATGCCTTCTTATCTAGTTCCTTAGAGCCTGCATTCATTGCTGCCAGAATATACGCTTTCAGGTAAGGTTTGCTGGGTTTGGAGTCGCGTCCAATTTTTCATAAGCTCTTTTCCTTCGCATTTTCTATTTTCTTTTATTGTTCGTATCTATATAATGAAGAAATTTCATGTGGTTGATTCTAATACTTTTGGACGTCATCTAGATCTGACTAATACAATTTTTATGCACTTTTATAACTAACTCAACCACTAATCGATCAACTCGATAGGATTAGCTCAGAAAAATTATTCTTTTGTTCTATTTTTCACCGTTCCATATTTATCTAACATATTCTTAAAGGATATTTTCATAATACCATACGTCTACTAAATAATAAAATTTCCAAGGCTTTAAAGCCATCTGTCATATTAATAAACATTCATCTCAAATTTCTCTATCTCCATTTACTCATATTTGTGTAGATATATTAATTTTGATACATTTATCTGATTTTATCTTCCAAATTTTATAAAAAAATATTGAAATGTACACTAACCTAGACGTTTGTCAAGTTTTTAGTATATGATTCATATTAGTCCACTTTAATACATTTTGTACTACAGCTATCATATAATAGAAAATATACATTTATGTGACTTGCGAAAAATTTTAGAACAGTGGTTTTTATCTTTTTGAAAGTGAGGACTACCTGTTGTTTAAAAAATATAGGAAAAAGGTTTAAAAAAAACGAAGTACACATGCTCATTCACTCCCGCACATATAGTTATATTATATTTCATTCAATTAAATAACATTGATTTAAATGTTTTAAAATAGCATGATAATATTTTCGTAGAATGTTCTCGCTCCAAGCTTCTTTGCTCTTTACATTTTGTTTTTGTTTCCAGACCGAGTCTTCTGGTCTTTTTCCGAGTTTATTTAGACCGAAGAAAACTCCAGGCAGATGACTCAGACACTTTAAAACTCATCAAGACTCTGTTAGGAGAGGAGACACCTGCTTTTGGGGCTCTCAGGATAGATCGAGAATCGGTCGATGTCGATGGTGAGCCCTCTTTTTTTATATAATAATCCCCGACAACTACTTAAGTTAAAGTTTATAAATAATATAAAAAACAAATAATGAATGCCTTAGTTTTTAAAGTCAGAAAAATGTCATTTAGCTATAACTTATACCTTATTTGGGTAAAGAACAACTTATTTTCGTTTTTTTAATCATTCCTCGAACTTCAGGATTTTTTAAAATCGTATTTAAATAAAATTAAAATGGGTCTTTGATTATAATTTAATTTCATAATAGTAAGAATTTAAATCTAGATTTATAAGCTTCATTGGAGAATAAAAATGTTTATTCATAATTTTTCTTATCATTTCAATCTTTATAATATCAACTAACTTGTGACTATTAAAATAATAATTCCATTAATATTTTGGTTTATTGAAATCTATTTTCACTCTCATGTTTGATATGCTGCGTCAAACATGAGGTTGACTGATAGAATATAATGTCTGCAATTGACTGTAAAAGTAGAATTGAAGGGATAAGATTTATTTAGCTTTTAGCCTTTGTTTTGATTCCTCCAACTAAAATTATATATATATATATATA
>JAOUZG010045130.1:220967-234544 GCA_026289955.1 Argiope argentata | reverse complement strand
GCAACGCCATGCAGTTGCTGATAGTAGGTATAAATCAAATTTCTATCCTAAAGAAGAAAAAAAAAATAATAAATTGTTGAGAATCTAGAGAAGAAATAGAGCAGTTTTAACGATGCATATATAACAAAGCAAGTTTCTCTTCTATATCATGCCTGCTTCTAAATTAATCTCTGACTATGTTTATTTAATCGATCAACGACGGATGATGCCTTTTCTTCTTTTTCTGTTCAAATTAAATTTTTGTAACCCTTTGCATAAGTCTTATCACGCACTATTCTAAATGTTGCAGCGTTTTGAACGCTTCTTTACATCGTTAGTTGTAGAAAAATACAGAGTTGTACAGAGATATAAATTAGATATCCAAGTACATTCGATTACTTTTCAAGATAGAGGAATTAGATCTTCTTTTCAGCACATAATTGCAAACTTTATTCCCTTTCCTGGCAAGAGATTAATTATGAGAAATATACAAAACTATAATAATGTTGCTCATGAAATGGGAGGAAGTAATTAATACCCGGTTTCTATGTCAGAATAAAGAGAGCTAATGGGTATCTTTATCGTTTTTGATTCAGATGAATTATGGACAGCCGAGCTCAAATATGAAGATTCATATTTTCTGCTATATATTTTGAAAAATGCTAACTATAGAGAATGATGCGTTTCGATTCATTTTTTATGGTAAAAATTGCATTGTACTGAAAATTATGAATTCTTTTGTATTTTTTTTAGTTTAGAGATATTAGGATAATAATTTAGTTTTCCACTCAAGAGCAACTGAATCTGAAATGTATTTTGTTTATTTTTAGGAGCGTATCTGAGTCAAAGCGCATGCAAGACACAAAGAATTCCAACGACACTTACTACGTCATCTCGAATGAAGTATCCACGCCCAACAAAAGGTAACATTTTACTTACTAATAAAAAAAATGCAAAAATATTTATTGCCACAAGTATAATTTTTAAATTTGAATCTATCAAGTCTATTTGTAATCTTGAACTTCAGATAATAGACAAATTAGATAGGTTAACTTTTAAAGAAAAAATAACTTAAAGCAGAGATCATGATAAAAATTTCCCAGTTACATCAAACATTAAGCAGGAAATCTGTAATAAACTATGTTTAGGACTTTTACTTGTTGTGTACAGCCGACCACCTGCCACCACTGAATGCAGCAGTATCGACAGGATTTATTAAGGCCGACTGGGGACTTCATCTATGTCCATCCTTACATTGACCGAATCGGTCAAACTGATATTCTTATCGAGATAATTGGCCCCAAAGTGATCAAATGCTGATCACCTCCTCCTCTACAAATTTTCAGATAGTTGGCAAAAAAATTGACAATTTTAGACATCATGTCCTTCAGGGTCCTAAGATTACTTGATACCATCAGTACTGAACTCGTCATTATTTTCAGCTTGCAGATGTTTTCTATGTTCAGAGATTTCTGTGCACTCCTTTAAATAGTGGTAAACGGTACCGATTACTCCACAAATGCATTTATTTTCCTGAATTCTTCCAAATCTTTGGAAACTATGTTCAGGACTAACTTTGCTTTTGTCAAGTGGTTTGTACTTTTGTTATTGCATTTTCATAAAATAATGAATCTCTTTTCTATTTTGCATGCTACTATGACAAGGTTAAACAAACAGTTCTTGTGTTCTAATGCATTTCCTATATTCTATTCACATATTCTTCATTAAAGTATAGTCGTTATACGCTTTTGTTTTAGCACACATCTTGCAATTGAATAAAAGACGAAATAAAGAAGAATCCAAATTTCCTAAGAACTTTCACGTGTATTCACCTGTAGACATATAATCCTCCCCCTTTTACCCCACATAAATATTATAACCATAGGAAAGTGCTCCGATTTTTATTTTCTGTTCCGCACATAAGTGTTTTAGACTTCATAGTATAATAAAGATAATCGAAAGTGCATTTTAAAAAGTGCCTAAATTCAATCAATTGCCACTAAATGTTTTTAAAGAAAAACTTTAATTTTAATGATAAAATCCGCACCAAATTTCGTCTCTCTAGCCATTAATGTTTCCTCAGTTATCTCATTCGGCTACACTTGGACAAGTAAACAAATTTCCTGTAAAAGGGTTTTTTTTTTAATTTGATAGAAATCTACAAATTTAGAAGAAAGACTACAAAATTCAATTTATTCAGCTTATAACTTGAAACTGTTTTGTTCTAAATCAATCGCAGTAATAAACAAACGCGCATAAACAATGTTTCCTTATTTATGGTCCGAAAAATCTCAAGATCTTCATCCACATCTGGAGGCAAATTTTCGAACGAGTTTAACGTTTTCTCTTTGTATAAAAGAAAGCAAAAAAAAAAAATGAAATTCATTCACATTCAATTAATGATAAATGGAAGAATCAGTTAGTCTTCTTTAAAGAAAACATAATTTCACTAATGCTTCTTCAAATTTTAACGATTCTCTTATTATCGGTAATATTGTTTGGGTAAATGAAAGAGTAGTGAATTAAGAAATAATTTGGTAATATATGAAATGCATGTGAAAACTTCCGTTTCTCATAATGTTCTTATTTGAAAATAATAAACCAGTGTTTAATACATAAATTTTCAATTTGGTGCTTATTTTGATCAGTTCTCATACTACAGTGTATATGAAGATAATCGGTTCATCTCATTTAGTTAACTTTAAAACTAGAAATAAAAGCTCGACTGTCTTCTTTATCTCATTTCAGATCGAGTGCTATTTTCCATCCTTCCGTTTGTGAGAGCAGAGAAGTGATGAGGGTGGAATGCGGATCACTGGGTGAGTTGAACACCGAAAAACTTTTTAAACAGCCAAAAAGTGAATCTCTTGGATTTTATTCATTAAGAATAATTTAATAAGTTAATATTGGGAATCTTCCTTCCTTTCTTTTTTTTAATCTTTTTGTGTTATAGATGAACACTAATCCTTAGACATTCACTTAATTTTTTTTCTTATGGAAATTATCCCTTTGATATACAATGAAAGAAAGTTCGTTGATGAAAAATGACACTTTATTCACAAAAAGAAAAAAAATGTTCAAAAAAGTAGTAAAATATAGTTAAGATATGCACAAAGAAAAACAATTTAAAAAGATCGCAGCATAAGCAGAAAGAAAATTGCAATAGCATTCTGAATATCGTGAAAGCTCATTCCACGATTAACTCTCCAATTAAAGAATTGGCGCTAATGTGAGTACTCTCACTTAGTATATGGATTCCATAAGAGTATATAATACTCTCTATAGAGTACATAATTTTTAAAATGATTTTTGAATTCTTGATTGCCAATACAAATATTCTATGATTTCTCTAATTTTCAGAACCTTCATTTTTGTTAATGAAAACGCCAGATTCAACTCCTTGTAGTCGTCTAGCTTTCGGCTTTGATAGAAGTCATTCTTCTAACATCCATTGAAAATATCTATACATAAATTGTGGGGTTCATATATATTGAAAGTTGATGAAACAATCTCAAGAAAATCACAAGGCGTTTATTCGTAAAAATCTCTAGAAGATGCAGAAAATTACAAGCCACAATTTCGCAATCCCAATTCAAGTAATACAACAGGAAAGAGCTTCCAAACACAGAGGTCTCTAATATCTCAGACAGATAACAGCTTCTGTGCACTAGACTAACACTCGAGTCTTCACTACTCTCCAAACATCATGGTCTATCGGGCGGTGGTATTTATACTGCATTTGGCGTGAAAACCTACGATTTTCACCTAGGTTTTCGAAGACCCTAGACTATCTTGCTTAACAATGGTTCTAGAGCTTAGGTGATGGAATTTTCCAGAGCTATCTGTTTTTCATCAAGTTGTTGTCAAGTCACCAAGAATCTCGACATAATGTCGCCGTTGCCAAGTCATTGGAAATGTTTTTATGTAAAATACACCTAAATTGCACAATTTTCGTCGCAGAATCTTAATATTTCAGATCTGTCTGAGATACTTCAAGTTAAATACAAATGTTTACAGAAATATTTACAAAGTTTGTAACAATATGTTTCTTTCTACAGCATTAATTGAACAGAGATTGTTATAAATTATAGATTTGTTACAATACAGATCAATTCTTGGGAAAGTATTTGAATAGTAATTTCAAAAATACCATCGTTTTTTAGTTGTTTTTGCAATTGGTATATAGTAATTTTATTTGTTTTCAGAGTGCGGCTTGCGACCAATGGCCACATCTCATCGTCGGCGTATTGTGGGTGGGCAGAGTGCCAGCTCGGGTTCATGGCCCTGGCAGGTGGCCCTTTACAAAGAAGGGGATTTCCAGTGTGGCGCAGTCCTCATTTCTGACACTTGGCTAATTTCCGCTGGTCACTGCTTCTATAGGTGAGTTTTATTTTCGATGTGACTTATCAAACACGGAAACAATCATGTCGATGCCAATCCTATGGAACTGAAATAAAACTATAGAAGAAATGCCATTTTTGAGAGATTCACACTTATCAGATATCTTTAATATACATCGTGTATTAACCATGTCAAATATGTATTATGGAAGTTTAAAGTAAGTATTCTGTTATTATACTTAAAGTAAAATAGGAAATATTTGTTTTTACTCAAATAAAAATAAGACATCAAAAATTTTGAATTTAATATAGTAACTTAGAACATTTTTCTGAAATTCAAATACATGTAAAGTTTTTCATAACATTTGCTAAACAAAGAATGCTGTACAATTTATATTTAAAAAATGTCATTTTAAACAGCATATTCAATACGAATTATATATTTAATGTGCTGCCATCTTTAAATGAGCAAATATAATAATGAAATAAGTATTATATAAATATAATAAAGCAAATGATTTTTATAATTTACTAAACTTCGATTACAATTTTAAGAGGAAATTAAATCAAATATTGCAAAATTTCATAACAAATCATACAAAATTCATATCTATAGAATTTAATAAAACGTTCAGTAGAATTAATAAGAATTTAGCATAAAACCGCATAAATTTCATCATAACAAAAACAGAGTAGATTAATTATAGCAGATAATTTACTAAGCATTCTCAATATTAAGTGTAATGTACCGGTTTCTAGGAACTAATTTTAATAATTCAGATGTATATCATGAAACTCGAGTAATAGTTCAACTAATATTCATTTCAGAATCTCGAAAATGCCAATTTTGTGCATGTGTTTTAAAAAAGGGTTTTAACATATAAAATTATTATTCGTGAAAAAGTGAATTATCAAATTTGAAGAACAGAAATATTCTGTTTATTCCTTTTAATTTAATGCTTAGGTCCTTTATAGTAAATAAAAAGGGCTCTTAAGTATTTTATTCATTAATATCGCTTTCTGATAATATTACAAGTTATCCCCGGTTTTTATCCCTCATAAATTCGCGTATAATCTGAATTCATCTTATTACGAAATGTAAGCATGTCCTTCTTTCCATTTTCCTCGCACCCCAATTTTGACTTTAAAAAGTCATTCTGACTCATGCGCATTGGCGCGGAGAGTTTCCGAATCCCAGAATAAACAATATTTGTGTATTTATTGTCGCCCTTAATGCATGTTTATATATACTTTTGCTTTCTATTTAGTACTCTAAACGCCCATTGGGTGGCTCGGCTAGGTCTCTTGAGACGAGGTTCCGAGCTATCGCCACCCTCCGAGCAGGTGAGAAGGGTGGCACAGATCTTCCTCCACCCGAACTACGAAGATAAGGGATTTATCAATGACATCGCACTGCTGCGACTCGACAGACCCGTGCTCTTCAGGTAAATTCTTCAAAATCATTTTTTTATTTTTTTGCCCATTAGCCGAAAATTTTGTAAGGAGTGATATTTGCCAGGTTAAAGCAATTCGAGAGCGATGATGCTAGTTTTGTTAAAATTAAAAACAGCGACACAATATTTGATTCTAATTGTTTATTTAAATCCACAAAAATATGATTTGCAAAGAAAAAAAATATGCTTAAATGGTAGCACAGAAAAATAAAAATTATTTCTTTGCCTACTCTATTAGTAATGTTTAGTAGGTGGTTTCACTGAAATTTTCTTCCATACTTTTTAACGCAGGTATTGTCCCCCTCTATTTGATAAGGGTGTGTGCACTTTAGACAGAATCGTGAAAGCTTTGAGCGCGCGTGTTTTTATTTACAGAGTCCCGAATAGGAGTGTGTTCTGCATCTTAGAATACTTAATAAATTGAACACGCTTCCTTTTACCCCATTTTATTGACCTATTGGAATCGAAATTTGTGTTAGATTTGTAACTTTTCTGCAAAGATCATGTATCAAATTTTATTTATACAAGTCGAAGTATTTTTGAGTTACTACGGAATGTACAGACCTGTAGATAGTCCATCTTTAATGTATTAGATTAAAATTTTGAATCGAGTTTCTGCATTTACAGGAACGTGAAACTGACAGATAGTCAATCCTTTGAAGCATTGGGTTCAAATTTTGATGCTGATTTCCCCTTTAGAAGCCTTTTAAACTGCTCATCAAATCTTTACTTATTTACTTTTTCTTGTTATCGTGTTCACTTCCACTCGGATGACAAACTTCCTTTAATGAATTTCATTTAACTTCAATAAAATATCTACAAAATTGACCAAACACTCAATTACATCTATGTAGCTCAAAAGCTTTTTTAAAAATATTTCCTCTGCCGAGATAAACTTAATTTTAAAAATGGGCTTTGCTTACTAATGGAGATTGGTTAATTGCATTCCTAACATGCCCAGCAATGTTTGGGTTATGAAAATCAAAGATGAGAGACAACTTATTCACATTAAAAATCCATGACTTGCCCTCTCTTGATAAATACTTGCAATTCCTTCTATTTTTTAGTGATTACCTTCGACCCGTATGTCTTCCAACCTCTGAAGAGGATCCAGGACTTTGGCATGGAAGGCAGTGCTCTGTTGTAGGATGGGGAAAACTGTACGAAATAGGACATACATTCCGTAAGTGCTAAAGGAATTCACATCACAATTTTTTAAAGGATTAGTTTCTGAGAACTGTACACAATATCCAGCTTGAATCGCCGAAAAGTTGAAATTTAATTATACATTTAATTGTATATAAATGGAGCAGATTTAATTCCCAGAACAATATTTGCATCATCTGCAAACCATTCCTTTTCACTAAAATCATTCTCGAACTATAAATATTACTAAATCGTAGCAGTTTAATTTAACACATAATTTCGAAGTCATTAGAAACGGTTCATTACAAATTTTTCATGTAATTGTTGCAATTATAACGCACTAAACGAAATGAGTTGATAAACGTTTAAAATCCCATTTGTTCACATATCTTTCTTGCTCACTGGTGTCACAAGAAATAACATTAATTTGCATTACTTAAAAGGATTCTCGAAGTTTTTAAGAAGTTGCAATTGTTATTCAATTAATGGCACGAAGTTACTTAATAGATTAATTGACCCGGTAAGATTCTCTACTTTTATTAACATATTGACTGTCGAGGGGCTCATCTGTGGTTCACACCTACTGTTTAATAGTACTGAACTATCTATCTAATTTGATCCCGCGTCGATTTTAGATGATGAAGTAAAGAAGGGGGTCATCTAATCAGGTAGATGGTCCGATTATTAGGCGAGAGTTGTGATAATAAATGCATGACAATAAGACACTATCAGATAAAGACTAAGCTTATAGAGACTAGGATGTTGTAACACATTGACATATCAGGATTTCTAATCTTAAATAGTAATTTGATTCATATAAATGAGATGGATAGCATGGTTGTTGACAAGAATAAGCCGATGAATGTATTAGGATATTTTTGAAGAATAAATATGATCTGGAGATTGATTTTCCATTCCACTTTTCAAAATTTATTTAAGAAAAAATTTTATTAAGAAAAATTGGAGATTACCAGACTTAGATAATGTAAAGAAATTTTATGGTAGCTGTTTGTACCTGTCCATTTCTTATTTAACTATGGACTGCAGTTGAAAGGTCTCTATTTTTCTGAAGCTCCTAGAATTAACTTTTCAATAATTGAGATTCTTTTACGGCTAGCATTCAGGAGCCTTTCTGCCAAGAATTCTGCAGTTTATCTAGCTAAAATCAGCAATCCTTGGCAATGACATATCGATTTGACTTCCGGGTCCCAAATATCGATCTAAAGGCCAAATAGGTGTACAAGGATTTTAGTGTATTAGTATATTTTCAAATATTTTCGAATTCAGATATGGAAACGATTATAGGAAATATCATGGCCAAGTACATCATTTATCCTGTTGAAACTACTGTTGAGAACAGAAACAAAATAATCATTTCATGTCCCAAACGTCACTTACTTTTGTTATGGTCTTTGATATAATATAATTAGCCTACCGGCCAAAATGCTACATTCATCTGATACGCCAATAATTTTGATGACCATACCATCAAGACAGCATGACCTCACTGCCAAATAAGTCAATTAGTGTTTAGAGAAACTTTGTTGAATAACATTTTGTTTCTCAAGAAATTATCTATTGATTCATTCATTGAATTTAAAAAGTTCAAACATATTAGGGTTTTATAATAATTCCACACATCACAGTTAGGTTAGATGTCAATGGTAATTAAAGACTACACAATAAAAAAGCTACAAATGGTCATATCATTTTTTAAATTATTTAGGAGCTAATTCAATATTATGTATCTGGGAATCAAGATGCAATGCGTATCTTTCTCCAAGCTATCAATTTCAACAGTCTTTGAATTATAATTGCATGAAATACATATTTATAAATAATGTAAAGACATCGAAACATGCAGGTAATAACTCCAGAATCTTTTTAATTTATTATTACCGGCTATTTAACAATTCCGAACTCAGCCAGCTGTGTTTTTATTCGGATTGGTAGGATTTCCCATCGGACAGGGAAGACGCGCAAAAGAATTTCCCTTTTTGGGAATTTCTGTGGCACTAAATTGCTACAACAATTTAGATGCATTTGAAGAGTTAACCTCAATAATGATCGTAACATGAAGAAATCCACGTCGCCTTATTAACTTATACGACTATTAAGTTAACGGTTCAAGGGGATAAGTTAATTATTTTCCCTCTTTTCCAGCGGACAGTCTACAAGAGGTCCGACTTCCTGTGATTTCAACCGAAGAATGCCGGAAACGTATCCTGTTCCTCACCATGTACCACATCACAGACAACATGTTTTGCGCCGGATATGAGAGGGGAGGAAGAGATGCCTGTCTGGTGAGTATGGAGGCTTTCGTGAGTACTTTTATTGCTTGTTCAAGCTATCAAATTATTGGTAGAGCTTTAAAAATATTTTAAGCTATCGTCTAAAAACCGAAACAGCTATGGAATATTTAGATATCCTGAGGTTGTTCAAAAGATATTTGATTGTACAAATAAATTTTATATTGTGTACTCATTTTATTAGAAAATTATTTGTACTCCGGTATCAGGAATAAGGTATCACAAGTAACATAAGGAAAAACAAAAAGCATACTTTCAACAACTGTACTTTAACGAAATCTAAGACTTACTATCAAAATAAAAGTGACAAGTGCTATAAAAAACATTCGCTGCAAGTATAACTGCATGCATATTATATAACAAAAAGAAGTCATATAAATGACTTTATGCATAGTAGAATAATTGGCAAGTCTGAGTAAGTGCATTTCTTAGCAAGTGTAATGTAGTTCAAGAATTTGAATCTAAAAAGTTTTATTTCACAAGCTTAAAAAGCATAATAAATATACAGATTGGTAGTCAAAGAAAAAAATTGTTTTTGAATGATCGATATATTATTCTGCAGACGAAAAAAAAATTGATAGAATTCAGTAAGTACCGTTGCTGAATTACTGAGTGGGGGGGGGGATTGGGTAGGTGTTTTCATCTTTATTCAGACGCCCATTCACATAAACTACCTGATGGTCAGTAGCAGTGGTGGATTTGAGCATTTTATGACAATAGACAATGTTTATTTTAAGACAACAAAAAATTAAATTTGTTGATATATTTTGTTGCTTTTTAGTTAACGTAATAATTTAATTCTTAATTTTATTAGGTTTATTTTTATATTATTTATTTGAAATGTATTTATTTTATTTATTATGTCTGGAAACTGGATGGCAGTTGCATTTATACAAATTTTCAGTTAAATTATGGTAATTTCAGAATATAATTAAGCATATAAGAGCTCTAACGAATTACATAGTTAATATGATTCTAATATTTTTCAATTCACAGAATTCGAAATTTTTACAAATTAATCAGTTTAGCAAATAAAAATGTAGTTTTTTTAAAAAAAATTTGCCTACAGCTCTAGGCATTTGCCTATACTGAAAATACGCCTCTGTCAAACTACACAAAATATTTATAATTGGAACGCAAAAAAATCGCATCGTCTTCGCAGATGAAAGCCGATTCTTAACAATGAGGAACACGGTTTATCTCACTAACATCAAATAAAAAGTTTTTCAATATTCCTGGCATGGTTGTTTGGAGAAACATTATAATGAAAAATAGATTGAACTCCTGCTTATAATGAGCAGGATTTTTGAGTCATATTTATTATAAGCATCAAAAGATATACCCACACATACTGTTTCGATGAGCCATTAGTGCAGACGTTGTTTAGATGGATGATTACGCCAGGTTAAATAATAGTAGTGCTGTTGAAATGCTTTTAAAAAGTGGAAATGTCACTAGAATGGATTGTATACCATACTTTCTTCATTTAAATCCCATTAAACATTACATTCGGCATTCGCCTAACAATTTTATGATGCTTATTGAAGAATAGGTACTCTTACTTCAACTGCCAGGTAATCTATAATTAAATATAAGGAGAAAGTGGTCTCTTTTGATTGTTCTTTTTCTGAACAAATCATTTGCATGAATAGCACTCTTTCTAATAAAGCTTTTTTTATTCCAAAGTTTATTTCATTCTTAGAGTACAAATATTATTTCTGTATTCTTAAATCTGTCTTTCCAAATGATTTCTTGCTGATATTAAGCGGGAAAAATCAATCTGGAGGATTATTAAATGGATAAATCGAGCTATCAAGCAAGGGATTTTTAATTTAAAATAAACTTATATAAAAAAACTTATTAAGACAAACAATAATGTTAAAAATAAATATATGAAAGAATTACAATGAAAAGTTGTTCTCATTCGTAAAGATACAAGCAAGAAAATTTAAGACCGTGTAAGCACGAATAAATTCTACTGCCGCAAAGGCACGAATCTTGGCAATCAGTAGGAAGACTGCCGCAAGAATGCCTAATTAGGAAGGCAATCGTTGAGTAAATTTATTATGGTATTAAATAGTGATGTGTTTTTGTGCATCACTATATAATATCATAATAAATTTCCAGATTGTAATTTGCAACTTAGAGATCTCAAGATATCAGGAGTTTTTAAAGCTGTGAAACTTCAAGCCTATACTTTAAAAATTTGATAATTCAACGCTAGGTGATTCCAATGCGGGGTTCTTGTATGCGGGGTTCTAGATGCGGGGTTCTTGTATTTTAATCTTCTGAAATATTTTCTTAAACATGTACTTTGTATACAAATTTATTTTAAATATTTTTATAGGGTGACAGTGGCGGACCTCTGATGTGCCAGCGTGAAGATGGTCGCTGGATCCTTCTAGGTGTGACCAGTAATGGAGATGGATGTGGTAGACCAGGACGTCCGGGAGTATATACCAAAGTGGCGAACTATTTAGATTGGATTCACAAAATAATAGGTAAGTTGAGACTTTTTTTATCCCATCATACTGAAGAAATGAAATAATGATTCCCCTTAATTTACCATATTCCTCATTTTTACGTCTATTTTTTGATTATGTGTTTAAAATTGGTGAAATCTAATGTTATTATTCTTGTTGGCTTTTCATTAATGAATAATACATGATAATTTAAAATAATTGCTTTGCTTACAAACTGCTATAATTTTTACACAAAAAAAGATAAATTTATATAGTAGTAAAAAGGAAATTCATGGTTTTGTTCATTGTGAAGCAAGAACAATGGATTGGAACTTACATCATTCTAACTTCTTTAAGTAAAATTAGTAGGCATTTCCAACTGAAGCTTGAAAAGGTCCATTTATCTTTTTTGGATGAAATTTTTCGATATTTGCCTTCCCATGCATGAAACGGCTGATGCATTTGCTTGATACTGATTCCAGAATACATCTTTCAGCAAGGCAGAGAACACAATAAGGCAAGGAAATTCGTGCATTTTCAAATAGGCACCATCCAAATGGTGAAAAGTTCGTTATATACTTCACAATCACCTCGCATGCAGTACCACTAGTCGTCTAGATCCTCTGATCTTTTCATTGGGCATTTTTTAAAAAAAATAGTAAAAAAAAAGAACTTTTTTTAAAAGTTCTGTTTTTTCATAAGAATTGAAAAATCGACAGTGTTAATGCGTTTAAAAAGACCTGACGAAGAAGGTGACCTATTAGACGTTATCAATGTAACCAAGAAAAAATTGGTTAGATACTTAAAGGAAACATTTATGCAGAACAATGAAAATTGAACCTGTATCGGTATTTCCTAAAAAGTTTACAGTCATTTTTCGCTTCGAAGCAACGTTTTAAATTATCTTATATTTCGAAGGAAATTTTATAGAAGTTATGAAACGTGGGAATTGTGTCACTTGCGCTCAGTCTCATTAGCGTTAACTCATTAGAGGGTGTCCTTTGCGCTCACATGGTAGGTTTACTGGGATTTAATCACCTTT
Source organism: Argiope argentata (assembly GCA_026289955.1). NCBI lineage: Eukaryota > Metazoa > Arthropoda > Arachnida > Araneae > Araneidae > Argiope > Argiope argentata. The sequence goes on along the minus strand of JAOUZG010045130.1, from coordinate 221,812 downwards.
GGCAGGAAAACTTGGCGTGCATCTAGAGGGGCTATATAGAATGCACGTTTTTCGTATTGATAAGATTAAGTGACATAATTAAGGGCCCTTATCTCCGAAATATTCGCTTTTTTCCTCACGCCCAAGATTTATCAAATAATCACTGATAAAATGAATTCATTTCTTAGTTCAGATATAATGTCATTAAACATTAATTGAATTTATCGGTACCATACCGTATACTTTTGTTGTAAATGGGACTAACTAAAAAGCTTTTAAAAACCGAAATATGCAGAATATGAACAGAAAACTCAAAGTGATGATGAATTTCTTGCAAGAAGAAATGTTTTCACTTTTCTAAGCGTGAAAATTTTGCTAAAAGTTAAATTAATGCCTCTATCTATATCAAAGCAACATTTATCTTTCCAAACAACATTTTCCGTAAAAGGAAGATTTGATTTTGCTTAAGAAATGCCCTATTTGTTTGATTTTAGAAGCAGATCGTGTATTCTGTATGAATACCACTTATTAAAATTGAAATATTCTTTGCACAATCAATTTTGGACTGTTGAGCGCTAAATTGACTATTTCTAGTGTAGCAAAACAGTAATCTAAAAAATAGAGAAAAATATCAATTTTTTTTCATCATATATATGACATTTTATTCTCACTAGTTCTGTCCAGTTGAAATAAGGATCCTATTATTTTCAACCACTAAACCTATTAAAAGGTTGGGAGCTAAAAGCGTTATTGTATTCTAAAACGGGGGAAGCATTACAATTGCATACAAAATAAATCATTAACATCCTCTCTCTCTCTCTCTCTCTCTCTCTCTCTCTCTCTCTCTCTCTATATATATATATATA
>JAOUZG010045130.1:172918-220867 GCA_026289955.1 Argiope argentata | reverse complement strand
TATATATATATATATATATATATTACGTGTCACGTTGTTTGTCCGCGATGGACTCCTAAACTTCTTTACCGATTTTAAAATAATTTTCACACCACTTGCAGTTTGATCCAACTTAAAAGATAGGATAGTTTATTTTTCGAAATATAAATTAGTTCGGGAGAAATTAATTAAAACCTCTTAATTTCTGTTAAATTTAAACCTGTAATGCTACTTTCCGAGTGAAACACGGCCTTCCCTTCCGGTGAAGCGATCGCTTATGCGTCCCGTTTCGTCCCATAAAACCGCGTTTTTTAAATTGCCATCGTTACGCGTCCGTTCAACTTATACTCAATATCGCAGTGGAATCGGATGGACTTTCTATCGGAGAACATGGAGGTATAATTTTTTTTACGAAACGTGGACGCAAAAATTAAATATCGATTTTTTAAGGTCAGTTTTGACGGGTCTATTTCTTGAACGGCCCTGTAAAATAGACGCTTAGCTGGAAAAATACAGAAAATATGTTTCCTGAAAGACAATACAATGTAGTATTCTGCAATACAATTAAAAAAATCGAATTTTTAAAACTGAATTTTTGGCGAATTTTTTAACGAAGAGGCAAAATTTCGCTTTAATATTTAATCACGCCGAAACTTTTCAAGATAACTTAATCAAATTTTTTTTACATAAAATTCGATAAATTTTTCAAAATCTGTGAAAGATTGTAAAAAGTTGATAGAAAATTCAGCATTAAAATTTTTTTTGTCGTTTATTGGGTTTTCCTCTTCAACATTACAAATCTAATCCATTGATAAATAGAAATGAGACTAAATTTTTTTGTATAATTTGGCATTGCTTTGGCACACCCTGATCAATTTTGAAAACAATCCTGCAAAAATTACGCGTCTTATGAATTCATTCCAGGTTTTCCACCTCAGATACTTCACCTGAAAGTTTGGACACCAGTAATGCTTCTACGAAACCTTTCTCCACCTAAATTATGGAATGACACCACACTATAAGTGACTAGACTTAATAAGTATGTAATTGAAGCTACGATAATTACTGGATGTGCTCGAGGAGAGTTGGTTTTAATACCCCACATTCCACTAATTCCGTCGGACTATCCTTTTGAATTTAGAAGAGTGCAGTTTCCTGTAAAAGTTTGCTTTGCAATAACCGTTAATAAGTAACAAGGACAGAAATTGAAAGTAGCAGGGATCGATTTAAGAGGAGACTGTTTTTCACACGGCCTATTTTATGTAACTTTCTCCAGAGTCAGTTCATCTAGCAGCTTAATAATTTTAGCACCAGAAACCCCCCCCCCCCGAAAATGCTGTATACAAAGAAGTTCTTGCTTAAACATAGGTATAACTATAAAATGTGAATGGCTTGCGTTTATAAAGAAAATCAATACTTTAAAAGGATCGTCAAGGACAAGGGTATATATATAAGGAGTCCAGAGGCCCAGGGACCCTCTCAAAATTAGAAAAAATTATAGGTAATAAGTAATTATTATAGGGAATTTTCGTAACTAAGTGCACGGAACACTGTTATCCTTCACTATTTCCCTTACCCGAGCAATGCCGGGTACGGGAATGCTAGTATATATATATATATATATATATATATATATATATATATATAACAAACAAACTATGACCAGAGCTTTTAAATTTAAATCTAAGCATATTTGGATATTTTAAACTAAGCACTTCTGGATAGAAGTGTGAAATTTTGAACGTATAAATGAAAATAAAAGAAAAATTGTACTACTTCACATTTGAAATTATGATAAATATATAAAAATTCATTTTTTCAAAATTTTTGATCAATTGCCGACCTTATGTAATGAAATTTTGTAATTCGAAGTATGTCTGGATGCAGAATTTAAAAAAGAAAAAAACTTATTCCTAAGTGCAAAGATGCAATGCTTTTTAGAAAAAAAGGTGACTTCAGAAACCTTACTGACATAGCTATGAAATTAGTCTTATCTTACGCCTTAATATTTAAGCACTTATTATTGTAATTTCATTTTCGGTCACAATAAAGGTTCAATTTACATGAATCTATACTTTTGGCAAGAAATTCATGGACGAAAAAAGAATGAATAAAATATAAAGTAACATATTTCATTTCTAGCTTTCTTTCATTCTCAAATCTAGGATAAATTGAAAATTGGTATTAAATCACTGGTAGCGCTTTTAAGAAAATTAGAAAGAAATTTACTACATGCTTACCTGCGAATAAAACTTTAGCACATGATGCTATATCTGAGAACTAAGCTTCAACTTCAAGAACAGATTTGTCGGAGCACCCGACCTTTGTTTTGATTTGTAGCTTTAGATGCTGCATTTAAATATTGTTTGTGGTACATTAGATTATGTATAGTTAAATCTGACAGTAAATGAGTTATGAAATGAAGTAATGTATTTCAGATTAGAAGGAATTTCAGTAATTATCAAAACTTTTGATTTGAAAATATGTTCTCCCCCCCCCCCCCGAACTAACCCGCCGCTGTTTTTTGAAATTTTATATATGATTTTTATATTTTATTTTTACCGAAGTGCTTATTATTTTGAAAAAAAAAAAAGGATAACTTATTTGAACAGCTTTAACGTGATTTTTTAAAATCTTATTTCAAGTATCCGTTTTTAGAATATATATACATACAAGCATACATACATATTGAAAGAACAAAACATTATTGATATCCATTTGAATTTTTAAAAAAACTTTCCATGTATTTTCTTTTTATTTTGTTAAATATAATTAAACTTTAAGACATATAAAGATTAAATCCTCCTAAAACTAAAAATTATAATTCACTTTAATACATTAAATTTGTATTATGTGCGTCAAAATCATAATTTTTATAAATGTCTTCAGTGTAGGAAAATTATGAACATGTTAATTCATAGAAAATTTTTAAAGCAAATTTCTCCCATTCTATTTATTACTTCTATCACTCGTTTGAAAAGCAGTAAGGGCCATTAGCATTTTTCCCGCGGAAGCCTTTTTTCGTTATCAGAGATATGGAGTATCACTTAACAGTGAAAGATTACCATATTTCGCACATTGTAAAATCGCCAAATTTTACATACAAAGATAAAAGTTATAATGTGGTACCCTTTTTAAAGTTTGAGCGCAAATGACACCCTCTAATGTGTTAGCGCTAATAAGAGTGAGCGCAAGTGACCCAGAACTGAAACGTGTCTTAGAAACTGAAATTTTCTAAAAAATCTCCAATTATCTTTATCCTTTAAATTTTTAGGAAATTATAAGAATTTTGAGTAGTAAATTTAAAGCGTACTTAATAAGAACTCAGAAGCTATAAAAATAATAAAGATCAAACGATTTTTTTTAAAATTATAATCTTCAGTGAATAATTTTAATTAAAGAGCAGATGCTAATTAAAAAGTAATATTTTTTCGCGATGCTCCCGATATTTGGAAAAGGCATGTGCAGATTTTTTATTTAAGAAAGAAAAATGTTTTAAAAAATCTACGTAATCGCTAGTAGTAAGATTGAGAAGTTAGGTTCCTAGTTAGCACATTGAAAATAAAGGTTTTATATGCAAAATAGAGTAACTGGCACTATCCAATTTAATATCAGCATTATGTGATATGCAATATCAGAAAAATATTTAAAACTGTTTATTTCAAAGTTTGAGAAGGGAATTTTTCAGCTCTCTGAATTTTTGCCATCTTTTATCTTTTAATATTTTTTTAGGTCTTTTTGCTCATAAATATGAATAAGTCAGCAAGTCTCAATCTATGAATAAATATTAGCATAAAATATTATGTAGGGTCCTCATTCGATATTCTGAAAGCGCCATTAATATATGAGAGTATTAAAGCAGTATTGTAAAGCGTTTTATTCTGATGAGAATGAATCAAAATAAATGATTTCTACGAAAAAATGAATCATACTTTAGTTTTGGAACGCAATTTTCAATTCATGCTAAATTTTGGTGATGTTACGGAATGAATACAAGGCAGTGCTTTATACAAGTTCGACGATTCTCTATAACTATTACTAACATACTTCACACCATTTTCCAAGTATGGCATTAACAATGAATTTCGTCGCTAGATGGTGTCTTTTTGAGTTTAGAACTACCACTGATTGCATTTTACTGAATCTTGATACTATTTTTTATATCGAGCCATCACCATTCTGAAGTTGGGCTGAATGCAAAATTCGAAAAATGGTTGGTATTCAGTATAAGCGTATTTGGATTCGAAAAGCCGAAATTAAATATAACCATAATTTGTCTGTGTAGATGGAAATGAAATAATTTCTTAAATATATGTGTGGTATTTCTTACAGAGGCCAAACATCCTGTTCAAATCCTTCCCGATTCCTGTGAGGGTGTGCGCTGTAGATTAGGCCGATGCATTGCCCCCTACAAGATGTGTGATGGACGATGGGATTGTTCTGAAGGAAAGGACGAGGACCACTGCTTTGAATAAACAAACCTGTAACCTGTTATCTCCCATAAAATCGTCTTCTTGGGTGTTCATTGGTTGTGGCAGTTCAAATTTTACTTCAAATGACTTGAAGCGGGGAACAAAAATCAAATTCTCTCCTTTTTTTTAAGTCGATGAAAAATGTTCATTTTCAATCTGTGTATAGGTTTTATATGTTAATTTATTTTTGTTCAAGATTGACAGCTGATTTTTTATGTTATTTTGGAACATGAAAAAACATCGAAATGAACTTTCCAGAAGAGACTAATAATTTCTAATTTTGCATTTGAAAACTTCTTTTTCTTTTTTTTTAAGACATTTCTTTTTTCTTCTTGTGAGCTGTGTTATTTTATGAGAGTGTGTCATGTTAACATATCTCGAAACAATTTTGTAAGCATTATTTTAGCATGTTTTGTGAACTTCTAAATTTTATTTATTTTAATTTTTATGTAATGCTTACAACGTTGTTTTAAACTGCATTTTAACATTTGTATAAAGTTTTTTTTAATAAAACCTTTTTTTATGATGAGTTAATCTTTGTCTTTATTTTTTATCACAAACGAAACCCCTTAAAAACGCAGCACGACTTCTAAGTCTATTTTTTTTCTTCAAATGAGGATTTCTCGTACTTAGTATTGGATTTCATGAAATAAAAGTTTGATGGATAACGTGAATTTCCAATCTTTTCATATTCTTTCATGTAGGCTATTCAACAAAATTAGTGCACAAATTAAGTAAATATTATGTTTTTAGCGTAGCGGGTTCGGATTGAATGGACTTCACTTGAGAACAGCTCAAACAAGATTATTTACAGCTATTTACAGATATTTACAGGATGAGTTGATAAAGTAGAACTTCAGATAAACACAATCCAGCAGTCAACAGTCACTTACAGAGTAAATGCAAGCCAAACCAACCCAGCTAGCACCAAGCTCTTTGGCGCCATCGCCAATCGCTCTCCCTTCCGCACTCTCAGTGGCGTTCGTCCGCTTGTAACATTGCCCCCTTCTCAAGGACTGCACGTCCCGGGCAGTACAGACCCCGAGCAGAAGACACTCAAAAGTTACAATAATATAGACTAAAAGTTTCAGACATAAACATTGAAACATAATTAACATAAAGACCCTATTTACAAATATACAGGTCATATTTACATAAATGAGGAAACCATAGTTTCAACTAAGTATTTGACAAGTTACCATAATAAGGGGCTAGCCGGTCACAATGTACTACTCTAGGTTTTGAGTTCGGTGACTTCCTTATTCGAACCACGACGTTATTCAGTCTTTTCAGGACTGTATAAGGGCCTTCCCAGGAAGACTGCAGCTTCGGAAAGAGTCCCTTCCGTCGAATAGGGATCTAGAAACATACCTTGTCACTTTCCTTGAATTCATGTCCGGTGGCTTTAGTGTCTTACCTGGTCTCCATCATCTCCGTCGCTATGTTGATCCAATATCGGACAAACCTGTGTACATCTTCTAAACGGGCCTGGAGGTCATGAACATAATCCGCAGGCGAAGAAGGCGTATCTGGTGGACACCCGAACAGAAGATCACAGGGCAGTCGGAGTTCCCGTCCAAAGAGCCTCTTGGATGGTGTGAAGCCAGTCGTTTCGTGAACCGCGCTTCGATAAGCGAGCAGGAACAAGGGTAGTTTCTGATCCCAATCTTGTTGGTTTTTCGAAACGAAAAGAGAGGTTTTTTAGAATCGTACGATTGAACCTCTCTACCATGCCGTCTGATTGGGGATGAAGAGGTGTTTTCTGAGTTGTGCCTATTCGGAGGAGTTTGTAAAGTCCTTGACTTACAGCAGAAGTAAAATTCCTCCCTTGATCAAAGCTGAAGAGGAGTTCCGAATCTGGAAATCCAGTTCTGAAGTAAGACTTCTGCTACAGTAGTCACCTCTTGATCAGAAATTGGATAAGCCTCTGACCCCTTTGTGAAATAATTCATAGCGGCCAGAATATTTCCATTGTCCGTCCAAGGAAGAAGTCCCAAGATGTCAAAGGCGATTATCTCAAATCTTTTCCTACTTTATACCGCTGTAACTTACCACGACTGCGTGTCTTTGGTCCTTTACGGGCGTTACAGTCATCACATGTTCTGCACCATTATCGAACATCATCTTTCATGTTGTTCCAATAGAAACGTTCCCGGACTTTATGAATTGTCTTCATGACTCCAAAGGGGCCACTTGCAGGACTGCTGTGTAATTCTTCCAGAACTTGATTTATTCTTGATCGAGGAAGCACAAGTTGCCACTTAAATGACATTCCATTTTCGGACTCGCATTTTCTATACAGGATGTCATTTCTAATTTCGAGGCAATTCCAGAGAGCCCAATAAAGTTTAGTTCCAGTACTGAGACTTGAAATGTCCTGCCAGTCAGGTCTACAATTGTTTGATTCCATGAATTCCATAATCGGTTTAATGTCAGGAGTGATGAAGAGGTTCCGTGCGAACCTCTTCATCACTCCAGGGATCAGATTGAGGTGGGACGGCTTCTGTGATTTTTCGTACAGTTGGTGTAACGATCCCATATATCTTTTCAGCAGAGGAGCAGTAGCGACAACCCTCGGAGCAGGGCTTTCTTGATAAGGCATCTGAATTTCCATGCAACGACCTTTTCCGATGTTTAATGCCAAAGTCGTATTCTTGAAGTTTCTCTATCCATCAGGCTATCTGACCCTCCGGATTCTTGAAATTTAAAAGCCAAGACAGAGCTGCATGGTTCGTTCGGAGCAGAAATTTTCTTCCGTAAAGGTAACTATGAAAATTCTCCACAGCCTTCACTATAGTGAGCAATTCTTTCCTGGTAACACAATAATTCCGTTGTGGTTTCGAAAGACACTAGCTCCAATAAGCGATGACACGTTCGTGGCTGTCGATTTCCTGAGATAATACTGTTCCAACGCTCTTATTACTTGCGTCTGTATCCAGGATGAATTGTTTTTCAGGATAGAACAGGATGGGAGCCGATGTCAAGGCTTCTTTCAAATCGAATTTAGCCTTTTCGCATTCATCCGACCACAATAATTTTTGTTTGTTTTCGGTTAGCCTGTGTAATGGTCTAGCGATGAAGGAAAAAACCCTTAATAAATCTCTCGTAATATGTGCAGAGGCCCAAGAAGCTTCTAAGTTCATGACATTTTCAAGGCGGTGCCAGTCTCTAACTGCTGACACTTTTTCCGGGTCTGTTTGGACGCCCACTGCAGAAATTATGTGTCCAAGGTAGCTTACCTCATGACGGATTAGACGTCATTTAGATGGATTCAACTTCAAGTTGGCATCTTTTAATTTACTAAGAACGTTTCTTAAATTATAAAGATGCTCTTCGAAATTCCGTCCGACTATTATGATGCCATCAAGATAAACGAGGCAAGCTTCTGGAGTAAGTCCTTTTAAAACTGTCTCCATTAGGCGTTCAAAAGTTGCTGGCGCATTACAAAGGCCAAAAGGCATGACCTTAAACTGCCACAGTCCACGTCCTCCAGTTGTGAACGCTGTCTACTCCCGATCGTCAGAATGGATCTCCACTTGCCAGTATCCACTCTTCAGATCAAGAGTAGAGAACTACTCGTTCCCGGAGAGTGTATCTAGTGTATCATCGATTCGGGGAAGGGAATACGAATCTTTCTTCGTGATGCCATTCAGTCGCCGGTAATCTACACAGAACCTTGTAGAACATCTTTCTTTCGGACCAAAACGATGGGATAGTCCCTAGGACTAGACGAAGGTTTAATGACGTCCTTTTCTTGCATATTATTTAATAAATCCTTCACCTCTTCTACTTTGGCAAATGACAATCTTCTGGCATTCTGTCGTATAGGAGGATGATTTCCAGTATTGATTCGGTATTGCGTTAACTTTGTTCTGCCAACATCATCAGATGTTTGTGAGAACAAGTCTTTAAATTCATCAATAACTCTCTTCCTTCAGCAACTCTTTGCTCTTCCTCCAATTCAGTGTTTTTAAGTAATTCCAGGCTCAAACAGTCGGAAGACTCCTTTGATGTTAAGTGGGAATTCTTCTTGATACAGGTAACTGGAGAGCATTTAGCTAGAACTTCACCCTTCTTAATTAATTTTGATTTATTACTAACATTGATAACCCTGACGGGTGCATTCTTCTTCGAGAGATCTACAAGACTGGAGGCCACCATTGTTCCGCTTGGAAGACTCCCGGCACTAGAAAATTCAACAACACGAAAACGGAAATTTTCCGTTTTGCCAGTAGATCCATCAAAATTTATTTCTCTTTTATGTGGGATAACAAAGTACGTCGAAGCAACAATCTGATGGCAGGTATTTTTTCCTCCAGAACCTAAATGGCAAAGAGTCGCAACTTCTGATGTGGAGGGCAGGGAATTATTTTTAAAATCTATTACAAAATCATATTTCTTCAGAAAGTCCAGTCCAAGTATAAAATCATCTGTAATTTTCGTTACGTAGACGGCATGGTCATAAGTAGCATTCCCAAATCTAATTACGATATTCATTTTCCCAATAATTAGGATTCCGCCACGAGTGACCATTTGGAGGGTGACGCAGGACGGTGTCCAGAGAATTTTCCTTCCGAGTTGTTCTGCAACATCTCTCCGCATGATGGTCACATTGGCTCCTGTGTCAACGATCATTCGGCAGGGAATTCCGTTGGCGAAGGCTTCAACAAATAAACCATTTTCCCCGCCGCCCCTGGAATATATCTGTAAAACTCCAAAATGGGGTTTTTCTTCATCTGGCAACCTCCGCCTCGCGCGACCGTCAAATTCTAGTTTTCCTGGTTGCTTTGAGAGGAGACTTTAGCCCGTTTATCTAAGCGGGCTGAACAATTCATTTGAACATGGCCCTCGTCGCCGCATTTCCCCACATTTCACAGTTCTCTGGCCATGATTGTTGGGCCCTTCATCTCCTTTCCGGATAAACTGGCAAATCGTTTTCATCATTTCCGTTAAATTTTGCAGCGAAGGACCCGATGCATCTTGGACTGTAGCACCTCTTACTGAATGGTGATCCCTCCGTACAGCTTGTTGAAAGGCTTCAAATTGCATTGAATAAACCAAAGCTGCTTTCAAATCCTTCAATTCAGCCATTTGCAGGGACTATTTAATATCTGGATCCCTCAAACCGTCAATGAAATACTGCAAGGATAGTGTTTCTTGTACTTCGGCAGGACAGTCGGAGAAGGCAAAATGGGAGAGTCTCTCTACATCCACTGCAAGCTCTTGCAGATTTTCCTTCTATCGTTGTTGCCGAGTCTTTACTTGAAGACGGCTGTAGTCCTTGAGGCCTTTCCCCCCGAAGCGCAACTCCAGAGCATTTGAAAGAGCATCAAATACCCAGATGTTGATCTTCCGGAATAGTTCTCAAAATATCAGCAGATTCAGCTTGTAGTGATGCAGCCATTTGACGAGCCTTCATGACTGGATCCCAACCATTGGCTTCTGCGATGATGGAGAATTGAGTTTTGTAGACTTGCCACGATGTTTTTCCATCGTAAGTGGACACTTTTATGTTTGATTTAGGAATAACAGGAACAGGTTGAGTTATTTCAGGTTCTCGAACATCCGGGAATTGGTTTTCAGGTTTTACTTGTACACCTTCCATTTTCTTCAATTTTTCCTCGACCTTCCTCTCCATTTCTTGCTCAAATGTTTTAAATCTTTCGTCGACTTTTTCAAAATTCTCTTCAAAACTCTGCTGAATATCACGAATCTTTGTATCATTCTCTTGGACCTTTCCCACCAAAGCATCCACTTTGAAGTTGATTGCTTCAACAATATTAGCTTGGTCATGTTCTATATTCCCCCATCTTCTCTTGCCCTTGTTCTATCTTCTCCCTCTTCTCTTCCCCTTCATCACCCAAACATTTTCTTATATATTAAAGATGTGGGAATTTTACATGAAATATAGTCTGGTTTTTAATAACTTTCATTTTTTATCATTTAAGTAGTTTGAACACAGTCAATTACATTTTTACAATACAAAACTAATTTTAGCTTGATGGAGGAATCTTACACTGTTTCGGCGCAGTATATTCTATATCAGGATCTTGCGCCAGAAATTCAAATCCAAATCCAAATCCAAATTCTCTTCCCCTTGCTCTGTCTTCTTCGCCATCTTCTCTTGATCTTCTTTCATTTCTTTAATGAAAGCAAAAAGCTGTTCAAATTTTGCTTTATCTGCTTCCTCCATCGCTCTAGTTTTCACCATTCAATCCATCTCCTGACACCAGTTGTTATGTTTTTAGCGTAGCGGGATCGGAATGAATGGACTTCACTTGAGGACAGCACAAACACATTTATTTACAGATATTTACAGGATGACTTGATAAAGTAGAACTTCAGATAAACACAATCCAGCAGTCAACAATCCCTTACAGCGAAAATGCAAGCCTTACGCACAATAAACACAGACTTCAAAACAACTATCGTATAGCACAATAAGCAGTAAATCGCAGCGAGCTCAATAATACAACGTTAACAGCAAACGAAAACACAGCTCACTAATAACAAGCAATCCGCTAGTCCAGCGAAACGCTTCTCTTCCGAGAGAGAGGAACTGCCGAATAGTGGATGGGGTGCCTAGCCTCGGCAGGGGCTTATCCCCGTTCATGGTAGCTGCTTAGCTGAATAGCGTAACGTAAAGTTCGTGGTCCTCTGCGATGGGCATCTGAGTTTTCAGGAAAGGAGAAACAGTATTTATAGTTCGATATTGTCAGAGGGAAGGTGAGGTGTCGAATGCCAGGACTCTTTCTGATTGTTTGTTAGCATGAAGGGGGGGGTTGCATCCTTGGGAATTAAGATTTATTTAGTACGCTAATTTACAGTTGATTAAGTTAATTTCAGCATTATTACTATGAGAATTAAAATGAGATATTATATTTTTCAATGTAGGATTCTTCTAGGTCTGCGAGATTTACTATTAGGAAAATATGTAGGAATATTTTGAACAGCAGTGTTTTCATTTAATTCCATATTTTTAAAGAATTTTTCAGTTAATTTTTAAATGTGATTTTGCAGAGTTGGATATTTAATAGCCTCGTACATAAGTGCACTTGGCATATACCAGTGCAGTTTACAAATGTTACGAACAATTCGGTTTTGCAGTCTTTCTAGAACAGATATATTAGAGATGGGAGCCTACCCCCACACAGGGCATGCATAAGTTAATATTGGATGCAAATAGGCGGCGTAAATAAGCATTTTATTTTTCCTAGGCATTTTGGAGTTTCGAGAGATTAAGGGGTAGAATTTACGGGTTAGGTTTCGAAACTTTTTAGTTAAGTAGTTAAAGTGGGGTTTCCAAGTTAATTTACTGTCTAATATGACTCCTAAATATTTACATTCCTTAGACCACGGGATTGTTTGGTTTTTAATTTTAAGGGGAGGGATGTTTTTATGATATCCATTTCTAGTAAAATATATAGTTTCAGTTTTACTTGCATTTATTTCTATTTTCCATTTAATGAACCAGGCCTCAAGAGATTTCAGGTTTCGATTAAGTGCTATTGTAATATAGTTTAAGTTTTTGTTACGTACTAGTATTGCAGTGTCATCCGCGTACATACATATCATAGTATTACATTTGGGGATGTCATTAATAAAAATAGAGAAAAGTATTGGCCCCAGCTTGGATCCTTGTAGAACTCCTGCGAGGATGGCTTTTGTAACAGAGTACACATTATTCATTTTAATTTTTAAGGATCTGTTGCTGAGGTAGGAGATGATAATTTTAACTAGGTGTGGGAGTATATTATAATTAAAGAGTTTGCAAATAAGGTCATCAAGTCAAACACTATCAAAAGCTTTCTGGATGTCTAATAGCACGGCTGCAGTTTTCTGCTTATTTTCCAATCCCTTTTCAATAAATTCCACTACTCTTAATAACTGATGGGTAGTAGATAGATGTTTCTTGAAACCGAATTGCTCAGGGGTAAGGTTATTATTTTTCTCTAGGTTTGAATTTAGTCTGTCGAGTATTACGTGTTCAGCTATTTTGCTTACTGAAGCTAGTAAAGATATAGGTCAATAACTGCTTGGTTCGGTTGGATATTTTCCTGGCTTAAGGATAGGAATGACAGCAGCAGTTTTCCAGTGTTCAGGGAAGTAACCTAGTTTAATCATATGGTGTATTATGTTTGTTACAAATATCACAAAATTATCATGGAGAAGCTTTATTATTTTGTTATTGATACTGTCAAGGCCAGGGGCTTTTTTGATATTAAGGGTTTTAAGATAGTCTTTAATTTTGGTTACACTGGATGGCGTAAAATCAGTAAAGTTTTGAGGAAGGGACTCCTGAAAGCTTTTAACTGTATTATCTACAATTTTCTCTGTTTCGTAGTCACGTATATTATTTAATTTAAATTAGTTCTCAAGTCTTACCGCCAGGCAGTTTTCTTTATCAGTTTCATTACTTGCAATGCGAGATGGGCCTTTCAGGGGCGGAATTTTATGTTTTTTTACTTTTCATTGAGTTTACTAATTTCCATATGGAACCGTCTTCAGCGTTGGATTTCTTAATTTTGTCGACGAATTCATTATTAACAAGTTCATTATTAAGTTTATCTATATCTTTGTTAAGTCTATTCATAAATCTCTTGAAGTCTGGGTGGCTGGTTTTTTGAAAAGTCTTCCTGGCAAAATTCCTGTCTCTAATTAGTTCTCTAATCTTGGGGTCAATATGCTTTTGCTTATTTATTATGGGAACAGACGCTATGTTCTTTGCATTAATAATTTAGGATTCAAATTGTAGTACATATTGCTCTAAGGTTTCTGATTCGTTGACGCTATTGAAATCTGGGATTTCTGATTGGTCGAGAGTTAATCCGTAAAGTTCCGTTAGTTCTATAAATAGCAGTGTATTCTGGCAGCGAATATTTAAAGTAGAAAGTCAGTAGCACAGGATTGTGATCGGAACTTAGTTCCGGTATTGATTCAATTTCATATGTGTATTGAAAGACTTACAAGGGTTAGGTCTAATGTGTTAGCTGATTGGGGTCCAAATCTAGTTGGGGAGGATGGATCAATTATTTCAATTCCAGCCCTATGGGAAAAATGGACGAGGGAATTTCATTTAGGACATTTAATTGTACAGCCCCAGCTGGCGAGATGTGCAATCCCCTCAAAAAATTGGGTTAAGGCCTAATTTCATTAATTTTTCAAGATCTGAAATAAAACTGAAATTATCAGCCCTTGGCGGAATATATGTAGATATTAGGGTAATGGGTTCTTTATTTTTAAGATTTAACATCACGGGCGCTTCTACATACTGTAGTAAGGGTGGGGGACCTGTAGCCCGTCCTTTATATAGACGGGCGAAACAGACGCGAAGCTTCGGAAATCACCGAGAGAGATCCAGCGGCTGCCAGACTATACCTTTCGCCAAACCAACCCAGCTGGCGCCACGCTCTTTGACGCCGTCACCAATCGTTCTCCCTTCCACGCTTTCAGTGGCGTTCGCCTGCTTGTAACAATATTTTTACTAAAATAGTTATTTTTTCGAAAAGCGCACTGTTTTTATTTCATTCAGGAAAGAAATAGCAACTAGATATATATGAAGATTGGTTGATTCTGCTTCAGAATATTTCCATCTTCCTTTGAAAGTAACTGACCATGCAATTATCACGCCTCAGCCTGTTTCATATAGTGAAACTGTTAAAACACCGATAACCACTGCACAAAACTTTTCTGATTAGCAAACCGCTAAAAGTAAGAAAAGGAATTTCTCAAAGTCTCATAATGAAAGCGATGTACAGTTAGATCGTAGTGAATTGAAAATAATTTCTAACTCGTCTTTTCAAGTTTCCGAACCTATCTCAAAGCATGTTACGCTACATAGCCAGTTGCCAGGAATAAATGTAGCGAAAAGTGCTACAGTTAGTCCTGGCGACGTGAGCTGCTGCTTTCAGCTAGTAATAATTCTGCTGGAAAACATCTTTAAATCTATAACGTAAATTGAAAAGAAAACTAATATTAACGTTTATAAGTTCCAATACCCAATAGCACATATATCTTGTGCAGTATATTAAGATTTGAAGCAATATTGTATAATATTGTGTAACTATGTACTACCTGGGTTTTTCATGTTTGGATAAGTCATGCCAGATTTTCCTACCTGCTCGAAGGCTCACGGATTTAAACCAAGAGCGTTGAATGACCGGACCACCGCAACAGCAATTCTGGTGGGAATACTGTTAATTCCTAATGGCCATCACTGGCCACGGTACAACCCTTTCCGTAGGATGTACGTCCCGTCATCAATGGGAGGATCCTACGCACCTATTAATGTACCCACCAGGGTGGCAAGATCCAACCCCTATGCCGAAAACCTCTCATGCTCATTCCCAAGGATTTTCATGTTTTAATTTTAAAAAATAAACAAATAAAACAAGAAACATGTTAGATGTAGGATTATGCACGTTTCTCCTATATTTTCATAAAATGAAATTTTCGACAGCATTCCGAGGGGGATACATTAGTTCTACGGTATTCCCTTAATCTTTACAGGTACTTTCAGCCAGACATAACATTGTGACTTGTTATTCTGATTCTCATTCTTGATGTTAAACTGATTCGGCTTTGAGTGAGACATATTCGTTTCATCCATAAACATGTTTAATTTGATAAACGAGATTCGATATGCATTGCATCCCAAATCGATATGACCATTAAACACTTTTTGCCCGTGCCCCTCTGAATGCCCATTTTTTAATAATCGTCGATTACTATGTTTTGATTCATCTTCAAACATTTATATTTGATGCAAACTATCCTTATTTAAATGTTTTTAAGTTTTTGAAAGAAATTGATTTTTATCATTTATTTAATGTGTATAACTTTATCATTTCTCATTTTTGTCGACTTGTGAAATTTCTTTATTGTATGTTTATTGTATATGTTTACTGTTTGTTTATTGTATTTGTTTACTTATATGCTTTGGTTATTTTTAGTATCTCAGCAGATGTTTTTAATGTGTTTCATATGATTAGGACAGCATGATAAAATTTGGCTCTAGCTACAAAAATAATTAAAATAACTAATTAAACCTGCCATTTTCGTTTAGATATTAATAAAAAATCTTTGTATGTTTTATTTTTGAGTTTTTCTTAGAGATTCTTATCTTTAACGCACCGTTTTCAGATGGTAATGAGAATGTGGCCGTTTTTTCCGTAAAAAGTTGCCGAAATTTTCAAAATAGAAGAAGGTTTCTTCCGTAAAAAATAACCAAGAAGGTCACTTCAGAGATGACAAAACTCAGCGAAAAGGGGGAAAAGACCAGATGGGAAGAATCAATGAACTTTCAAAAAGAATACAACTTGGTATGCCCCAAACCGATAACTTCTAGCATTTCGTCAACGCAGGTGTTGCGACTTGAGTATTTAAGGGAATACCCATCTCCAGAGAGACTACCTTCAAAGTAGAAAAAGATAGTATAAAAACTTTGCATTTAATGAAAGCAACGAACTATTATTACCTGGATGAAAATTCAGGAACCATCCATTTGATGGCAAGAAAAGCGCAATCGAGAAATCTTTTAGTGGAAACTCAGGCTGAAAGGACAGTGGAGCTATACAAATGATCGCAACGGATTCCTGAGATAAAGAAGTTTACAATGGGGAGACTCTAGTAAACTGTTGTTAAATTTATCCTTTATTGAATGCTTATCTAATTTTCAAACTGAATTCACGAAATAGAAGACCATTCAGCGATGCAGCTATTTCTCACCCTTCCTTTTAGAGAATTTGGGAATTTTCTGTCTTGGAAGATTCATTACATCATGCATTAAGTAAGTACAGTAATTATTTATATTATCCTTATTCCTTTAAAAATTGATCATTAAGATGAAAATTAGAAAACCTGTAATAAATTTAAAATATTGTGTTTAGTATGTTGATAGCTCAGTTGGATACACATCAACTCATCTCCTCATTGAATACTCATTGATTAATTAAAAAAGAAACTCCACTCAGAAAACACACCACCGCTTCCGACGAATCTCAACTCTTTATTCACAAGAGGCCGCTCCTCTTTCTTGACTAGAGGGCGCTCGCAACCAGAAGTAATTCACTTCAGTTTACAAAAGATTTCTCGCTTCACTTTACTGAACATTCCACCGCCCGTTGACATGTTTACATTCAACTAATTGTTAATAATCACATCACAAAAGATACATTTTTAACACTGAAATTACAATAAAATATTAAACATTACACTGTTAAACAATACTTTAAAGAAGATAACTAATAAAATGATAACTATTTTATACAATACACAAGAATTAATCACTTTTCAATAGACAATAAGCATACCTTTGATATAGGTCTTTTAAAGAGACCCTTTTGGGTTTTAATAGTTACAACTCTAATTTTATTATCATTCCCTGGAAATAACTCAACAATTCTTCCTAATGGCCAATTACAAACAGCCATATTATCTTCTTTGATAATAACTACATCACCAATTTTAACATTATTTTTCTCAAAACACCATTTCCCACGTTGTTGCAAATTTGAAAGATAATCATTAAACCACTTTTTCCAGATAATTTGAGACATTTTAGTTAATTTTTGCCAAATTTTTAATCGATTATCTGGTATTTGAATTAAATTTGGCTCTATAATGGAAGTAATTGGTCTTCCTATAAGAAAATGACCTGGTGTCAAGACATTCAAATCATCCACATGAGTTGTTAAAGGAGTAAGAGGCCTAGAATTCAAAATCCCTTCTATTTGTGTTGTTAAAGTCAGAAACTCTTCATAAGTTAATTATGAATTTCCAGCGACTCTTTTAAAATGGTGTTTAAATGACTTAACCCCAGCTTCCCATAAACCTCCGAAATTTGGTGCTCTGGGTGGTAAGAATCTCCATTCAATACCTTCACTACTGAGATAACCAGATAAAATGTTGTCAGGGCTTTTTACCATGTTGTGTAAACGCCTTAACTCCTTATGGCTCCCAACAAAATTAGTAGCATTATCTGAGAATATTTTAGAGCATTTTCCTCTTCTAGCGAAAAATCTCTTCAAAGTAGCAACAAACGCTTGGAACGATAATTCAGTAACAAGTTCTAAATGAATGCATTTCGTTACAAAACATATAAAAAGAGAAACATAAACCTTTTGATAATTTCCCTTACGTTGATTTTTATACTTAATCAAAAATGGACCTGTAAAATCTACTCCAGTACAGTTAAAGGGGTAATTAGCTGTAATTCTTTCCTTGGGAAGAGATCCCATTAACTGCTCACATGCTACTGGTTTTACTTTAAAACAAGTTACACATTTATGTACGACTTCTCTGCAATTTGTCCGAGCGTTTAAAGGCCAGTACTTTTGACGCACAGGAAATAATAAGGATTGAGCTCCAAGATGCAAATTTATTTTATGATAATACTGCAATATCATTCGAGTTACTTTACTTTTCGGTGGTAATACAATTGGGTATTTTTTATCAGTACATAACTCACTGTTACACAATCTTCCACCAACTCGTATAAGACCATTCTCATCCAAAAATGGATGCAAATTTCTTAATTGACTATTTTTACTTACCTCACCCTTTTTCTCAAGGGAATTGATATCTTTCGCAAAGTAATCACTTTGCACCAGCTTTAATATAAAGACTTCAGCATCTTTTAACTCACTAGGATCTAGTGCATCTTTTTTTCTTTCAACCTTATTTTTACAATTACTTATAAACCTGAAAATATAAATTAAAATACGGATTATTTTACAATAGTTATTACTTAAATTAATTAAATTATGAGCAAAATTACAAGCTTCATTACGAAACACAGTAAAACAACTAGAGTTTCCACTAATAGTGTTCGTCAGTTCATCCGAAAAGTCATCTTGAAATACGGATGCTGGAATGTCCGTATCTGGATAGTCTCTACTGGTCAGGAACTCAGGACCACTCCACCACAAAGAGTTTTCGGCCAACTTATCTGGATCCACACCTCTGGAAATCAAGTCAGCTGGGTTGTTGTGAGAAGATACGTGTCGCCACTGGTTCACCTTGGTTAATGCTTGTATTGTTGCAACTCGGTTTGCCACAAAAGTTTTTAAGTGACAAGGTTCTTTTTGTAGCCAACACAACACAATCATGGAATCAGACCACAGATAAGTGCTGGTTATTTCCAATTTGAGGGCGGAAATTACTCGAACTATTAATTTGGAAAGCAGAACTGCTGCACAAAGTTCCAATTTCGGAATTGTCAGACGTTTTAAGGGCGACACTCTGGATTTACTAGTTATTAATTTTACACACACATCACCAGTTTTGGAATGCGATTTGCAGTAAATCGCTGCTCCATAAGCGACTTCGCTAGCATCCGCAAAGCCATGTATTTCAATCAAATCTGAGTTTGGAAGTAATATACACCTGTCAACCCTAATACCATTGATATATTGAAGAGCTGATGAAAATCGTAACCATTCGTCTTTTTCTCTTGTAAGGAGAGGATCGTCCCAGTTTAATTCCAGTAACCATAACCGTTGCAAAAATATTTTTGCTCTTGTAACCACTGGACCTAAAATACCGAGTGGATCAAAAACACGAGCTATGGTAGATAAAACTTGGCGTTTTGTCACACCGAAATCCTCACTCGACACTTTGAAAGCAAAACAGTCCTCTTTAGATTTCCAAATTACACCAAGTGCTTTGGTTTCTTCTGCATAAGCAAAGGGGTAGGATTCGTTATTTACTGCAAGTTCAGCAGTGTTACTGCACCATTTATGCAAAGTCATCATTCCGCTGCTCAATATCTCAATCAACTCTCGTTGGAGTGTTTTTGCAGATTCTAAACAATCAGAACCAGAAAGAACATCATCCATGTAGAAGTCATTTTCTAACACAGTTGCTGCTGCAGGGTATTTCTTTCCTTCATCAATTGCAAGTTGCTTTAAAGTTCTCATTGCCAAAAAAGGCGCACTTGTTGTTCCGTATGTAACTGCAGTCAACTCGAAAGTTTTGGTAGGTTCCTCAAGGCTTTCCTTCCACAATATTTTTTGTAACTTTCTTTGATCAGGATGAATAGCAATTGCTCTATACATTTTTTTTATATCTGCAGTAAAAGCAAAAATATGTTTTCTAAATCGTATCATAATTGAAAACAGATCTTCCTGTATGACGCCTCCATTATATTGTATAGAATTCAGAGATTTGCCTTCAGTTGTTAATGAAGAAGCATTAAATACGACTCTTAAGGGTGTTGACTTACTCTTCTCTAATCCTCTATAAACCCCAAGGTGAGGAATGTAATATGATCCACTTTCCTCCTTACTCTCATGGGTTTCAATCATATGACCCAACTGTCGATATTCTTTTAAAAAATCTGAATACAACTTTAAATACTCAGGCTCTCTTGCTAATCGATTCCATAAGGAATTTAGCTTTTTAGATGCAATTTGTTTTGAACTACCTAAAGTATTTGGATCCTCTTTTAGAGGCATTTTAACCACATATCTACCAGATTTATCTCGTGTGAAGTTTTTGACGAAATGTTTTTCACAAATTAATGTTTCTTTATTTTGAGGTTTTTCAATCTCAACACTCTCAATTTCCCAAAATTTTCGAAGTGTTTTATCTAGATTATTTTCTTCCTTTATAAGTCCGCAGTGAATCTCATTTTTCACCTCTGTTGGAATTGTCCCCGATACTACAAATCCAAAAACAGTGTTTTGAAGGATAAGATTAGAGTTATTAATATGAATTTGGCCTGGTTTCAGCAACTCATAAAAAATTCCAGCTCCCAGCAACATTTGAGCTCTCTCGGGAATATTGAATCGTTTGTCTGCTAATTTGACATTAGAAAAATCTAATGCTGAAATGTCAATAGCATTCGAAGGAGTTTTTCCAGCAGAAATTCTTGGAACCACCAGGAAATCCAAATTCCTAATAAAACTGTCATCCTCATTACAAATTGAAACATTCACTTTGTGTTTTATTGTTAAGGATATATCATTAATTCCTGAAACTAAAATATTAGTTTTTTCTCTTTTTAATCGCAAATGCTGAACTAAATCATTAGATAAAAAACTAGATTCACTTCCAACATCTAGCAAACATTTAACTGCACATTTATTTCCTGTCTCATCAATCAGAAAACATACTGCAGTCGAAAGTAACACTTGATTCTTTTTGCTTGAATAGCTACTCATAAATATTTTTTCATTATAAACAAACTCTTCTGCATTCGCGTTCAAGGTCGATGAATCAGCAGTTTCGTTAGAGTTACTCGTTGTAGCTACGCTTTTTACATTTTTATTTTTTATTGATGGAAGTGATTCTCTCTCGCTTTCAGCACTATTTATTCTCGGAAAATGCAAAGACTTATGATGGCGCCGTTTGCAAAAACAAGTAACCCTTGATTTGCAATTCGAGACTAAATGCGGATATAGACAACAAAAGCAAAGTTTCTTATTTTTCACAAATTCTACACGTTCTTGAACTCTTAATTTTAAATAAGACTCACAATTAGCCAAAAAATGTGCCTCATTACAAAATGCACAATTTAAATTCCGCACATCTGAGAAAAATACCTTAGATGCACATTTTGTAGTTTTTGTATCCGATAGGAATACTTTCGCCGTATTTCTATAGCCTTTACCATAATTACTTTCGTTTAAAGGTTTTCCACGGGAAGCAAAAAACAAATCACATTGTTTTGCAAGCTCCGATGGCGTGAACCAACTCTCATCTTGTTTTATACTTATATGGGCTGCCGTTTCTTTATCTAAAGTTTGGAATATCTTGTCTGAAACAATCAATTGTCTCAGTGTCTCAAATTCTGTAACTTTTCTTAATTTTAAGTAGTACTCAAAATTTGTTGTAAGACGCGAAGCAAATTGCACATGCGATTCATTTAAACGTTGTGCTTTTCTAAAATTTTCTAAACAAACCTGGGCAGTAGGTTCAAATTCTCTCAGAACTATTGATTTCACAACGTCATAATTTTTAATTTCTTCATCTTTAATATACACAATAATATTAGATGCACGCTCACCCAGTAAATTAAGAAGGATTTCTGCTTTCAGAGTTTCGGGTACATCTTTTGTCAGGAAGGCTCTCTCTAGAGAAGAAAAAAATAATCCCCATGACTCTGGTTTTCTTGGAACGTTAATTGTTAAGGTTTTAATGCTTTTAATTAAAACATCTAATGAAACATTATGTTTATCACTCTCTGTTTCGTCTAAGCTTTTGTTGCTATTAACACACGATTGGGTTTTTGATAATTCTAATTCGAGTTTAATTCGTTCCATTTTAATTTTTTCAATTTCTAGAGTCCTAATACTTCTTTCTTCATAAGATTTTCTTTCACTCACAACACTATTAACATAGTTTATCACAAAATCTTTATCATCTTCAGATGATTTAGATTTCAAAATAAGTTCTTTTAATTCGCTTAGCTTTGCATTTGAAGGCACGCTATCGCAGAACTCCTCCACGATCTGCTTGAGATCCTCTTTTATGCAGTTTTTAAACTTTTTTGCAAAATAAATCTCACTCACAAGTAATAAATCCTCCAGCTCGACGGACCAAATGTTGATAGCTCAGTTGGATACACATCAACTCATCTCCTCATTGAATACTCATTGATTAATTAAAAAAGAAACTCCACTCAGAAAACACACCACCGCTTCCGACGAATCTCAACTCTTTATTCACAAGAGGCCGCTCCTCTTTCTTGACTAGAGGGCGCTCGCAACCAGAAGTAATTCACTTCAGTTTACAAAAGAATTCTCGCTTCACTTTACTGAACATAGTATTTATTATTAAACTAACCTCCGAGGACGGTTACTCCAAAACTTCTTTGCACTCTCTCCAATACAGATATGATATTTCTTCCCTAGCACAAAATTGTAGATCTTGAATTACAATAATTCTTCACCTGGCATTAGTAAATGCTAATTACAAAATATAGATATTTGGAATTAATCTAGCATTTTTTATCTAATTCATTGCAAGAATGCGTTTTAGATGCCCTTTTCTGCTCAATTGGCACAAAATTTAAAATAAAGTTGAAGCTGTAGTGACAAAATGATATAACGAATAACATTGATTTAAGTTTTTGAGTACATAACTCATTGAGTTTATTTAGTATATAATTCATTGCACTAAAGTACAGACCGGCAGATGATCAACCATTCGACGATTGATTCAAAATGTTAAATGTAATGGAATCTAACTTAACAAGCACAATTCATTTCCAAATCTTACACACTAAGCGAAAAACTTTTTTCAAGAAGAATCCGTGTTAAATAAAACATTTGCTTTTAGCTATGCTTCAAATGTGGGGAAAATGAGGTACAGTATCATCTTTAATTCATTTTGTAGTGCATATAGTTACTGCTTGATAAGTTAATGCTTCTCAACATACGTAACAATAACCCCCACCTTTCAGAATCTCTCAAGACTAGGATAGTCTGGTTGGACTCCTTATGTTGCGAGTTCAAGCCCCGTTGGCAGAAAACTCTCCTTTAGAGAGGTGAGTGACTTAAGTTCCCCATATAAATGAGTAAAAACTAGGGGTACTGGTTCAGACATGATCGTTCCCTGATTCAGGTCTAAATTACGATTTGTGGACGAGTGAATGAAACGCATGAATAAATTTCGCCCTGTAAAAAAGAGTGTGGTGCGTGCATAGCTAAGTCATACTCTTGGCCCTAATTGGCGCTACTGTAAAAAACAAGAGACGCTCACTCGGCTTAAATAACCTACAGATAACTATCAGTGGACTTGTAAAGTGCCATAAAAAGCTCTTCAAAAACAACAGAATCTGCCAAATTTCACAAGAAGTTTATTGATCTATTATATCTATTATTTCTTCCTTTATGGACCAAACCAACTTTGTAACTTTTTTGCTGTGGCACAGATAGCAGTTCCATTAGCTCTTCGGTAATTCTAGCTTCTACCAGCTCATCCTTGTCATTACTATCCACCTCTAGTCCCATAAGCAGGGCCAGCCATCTGGGGCATGCGGTGGATGCTATGCACCAGGGGGAGGCAACATAATCAAGAATTAAAATAATGCTCTGAAAGGTAATAGCTGAATAAAAAGAAGAAATTGGACTGAAGCAATCGTGTGATCGATGAGTTTTGAAATATATATAGAAGTTTAGATATATTACGAAATTTAAAGATATATTACAGCTTAGTGTAACTGTGCAACATATAATAAAAATAAAGTACGATCATTTACCGCATGTACATGGTTAGCAAATATATTACTTTGGTAATTTATACTATAAAATGTTTAATATTGTTAGATATTTGTTATACTAAGTATCAAAAAATAAATAGCAAAGAAAGCGCTCAATGAATAAACAAGCAATAGTGATATGAGTTTGTGGTTTTTTTACATCGCATTTTACATTACATTACATTTATTTATTTATTTTTTACACACATTTGAGGTTTCAAGTGATTTTTTGCACCCAGGCCCCTTCATAGAAAAATCCGGCTCTGCCCATAACCTGGGACAGAGACATTCATTTTGCGTTATGAGAGGCTCATTTAGCAAGGTTTGTATGCATTTATATTTTAAATGATAAATCTACGAACTCTATTTTAACTACCTAGATCTTTGCATTTTGCTATCGAATTCACTTATATTCAAACAGACAAACTAAATAATTTTTTTCGAAATTTGATAGAAATGTACAAATTTTGCTGTAATTCTGTATATTACGACGTTTTGGCCAGGGCGACCGGTGAGTTGGGCCGAAGACACACTCAGGTCTTGGAGAAATAAAAATCTATTTATTTCAGCTATAATACACATATATTACACACAGACACACCTTCTTGATTCAGAATTAGAATTATAAGGAAATTCAGTCAGAGTTCTGCTAGGGAAAGGTGCTGCACCTTGGATAAGTAACGTAGTCTCTCTCGGAGGTGAAGACATATGATGGAGTTCTTGAAACTCCTGAAGATTTATCCCGAGGTTCGGGATTTTCCGCTCATCGATTAACCTGCTGGGTTTTGCAGCGCGTAAGGTGATGAACTGGTTGGAAGAGCTACTCAGAAGACAGATGTTCAACTAAATGAAGGTCTCCCCAAAGATCGGATGAGCTTTCACACTTCAGATGAGATGCTGAATGGTTCCAAAAGTTCCGATGAACTCAACATGGGCTCAGCTACAGGGTGTGGCTGCCTACGTACACTCCAAATTCTCTCCTGAGAATTTTACACAGAATTCCAAGCTGAATTCTCGCTCCAATCACTAGCTGTCATTTCGTCAGTCGGCTCCCCTTTTATCTGGGTTTCAAATTCCGGCCCTCCGTGGCAAATTACCAATCAGGATAATTCAAAGCTTTCATTGGATCATCTGACCCAAGTTGTCTTTCCAATCACAAGAGAGGGAGAAACGACGTCTAGCAAAGAGACGTCTTGGTTCCATCTGGTCTGTCTCCTTTTCTCAAAAAGAATGAAAGGCCACCTGCCGCTGGTCCCCATTGTGCAGGCTTGAAAGGCGGGCGTCTTTTTCTATTGACAGGGACACATCTGCTTTCTCCCCTCATTGTTTGCTCCAACACATTTTCCGTCCAGTGAAAGCCTCCCAGGTCGTTCCGACACACCAACTTGGCGGCGGCACTTAGACTTGAATACTGGTTGTCTGCATTCTTCGCATTTCACAAATTTCTCTGTTATATATGGTTGCTTTCCCGTGGGAAAGCAGTTTCCCATATTTCTACTTGTCACTTATCTGAAGACGTCACAATATCAAGTTTCAGCCAACTAGTTAAAACCTTTTTTTATTTTTTAATCATCTTGTTTTCTGACAAACAGACAAAATGCCTAAAATTTTTTTTATTAATTTAAGAAATCTGAAGATTTGTCGAAATTTTGAGTTCGTCTATACTTTATATACTAGGAAGTATAATATTGTCTAAAGTATTTTTAATTTACTTGGAATGGTTCATAATCGTTTTTTAAGAAATTCGCTAAAAGGGTTTTCGTGAAAACCAAAAGTGGTAATTCAAAATGCGAAAAATTTTAAATTAAAAACAAATTCGTGATTTTTTTAAAAATCTGTTGAAATAAATGCAAAATAATTTAAAGTGGATAATGTGGAGTTATTATACTTGATGAAATCAGATCTTCAAGCAGCAAACACAACAGTAAGTCTTGATCCTTCAAAATTATTTGGCTTAAAATTATATCCGGTTGTTGATTATTTTCATATTATTTGATTCATTATTTCGTATTATTTGGTTTATTATTTCTTATCATTAAGTTATATTATTCATATTATTAATAGATTATATTAAATATCGAACTTTATATTCTTTGACAATATATATATTTCGATAAAATCAATTCACATGTAAACTCTCTCGTTTTCGTTAAACGAATAGTAGTAATATATTAATGAAACCACCAACGGGGACTAATAGTAAGCATCAATTCTGTCGTCCTTTATCATAACATTTAATTTTATTGAATTGACTTTTAGAGTAATAGTTCCCTGAACAACTTGTTTATGAATGATTTTATAACTTTCAATACCAGTAAAAATTAAAATTATATAAGGCTATTCAATCAAAAAGTTTTTACAAGAAACACTTTAATTGTATTCCTATTAGTTTCCCTATCTTTTTACATTTGAATGTCGCATCTGACTACATATTTTGAATGATTCGTCATTTTCAGACTTTTTATCAACATGCGCTATGATATATTAAAACACATTCTAAGACATTAATGGCATTCAGAGATGTTTAATTGAAATCAATAAAAAATATCAGATTATGCCAATCGGGAAGAATGGGACCTCCCTCCCCCCCAAAAGAAAACTTAAACTGCAAAATGATTTTTACATGGTTTAACTGGCATTTTAAAGTAATTAATATGCAAGTTCAAAATTTTCATAAAAATACACTGTTTTATACTTAACACTAATTTTTTTCACAATGAGATAGTGCCTCTAGGTTTTACAATAATGAATTAATTTATAAAGGGTAACAAATAGGATACAGGTTTATTTTCAACAAATGTAAAATTCTATATAATATAATTTGGTATTTCCTCAATTCCCAACAGCTTAATATTTATTTTTCCTAGTTTGAAAAAAAAAATCCAGTCATTATGAAGAAAATAATATATTGCTAAGATGATCGATTCTTCAGAAAGGAATAAAATTATTAAACATTCTATTAAAATTCAAACAATTTTCTAGCCTTCTTAGTTACATTTTTAATTTGTTTTCTAGTATCACCCTGACTTTCATCATTACATTTTAGAAAGATTTCTCATATATTTTGATTAGTTATTACATTAATGTTGACTGAATTTGGAAGTAATAAGTTTGAATAATTAGAAAATTACTTTTTTTGGAATTCAGAAGGGAAACCATTGATAAAAAATAAAACTTTTATAGAATGCCCTGTTTCCTTTTCTTTCTAATAAGGGTGATACAAGATTTACTGAATTATTTTCATAGATTTAATTCAATCAAAGTATAATATCAAAACCTTATTACGGATTTCATTTATTGCAGCATACCTATAATTGCTGTGAAAAAAACTATTTTGAAGATTTTTAATTTTTTCAATATATAAACAGTTAATAAACAAATTTTGTATATTATCACAATTAAATGACAATTTTGATGAAAATATAATTTAAAATATTCATTCTTTAGAAAATCAATTTTTGCACTGTATTTCTTAAAATTCTTTATTATTTTCATCAATTTTAAAACTTAAATTGAGAAAGATAATTTTCTATCTTGAAAATAAGAAGATTAATTGGAGGACACATTCAATAGTATAAAATTATGCAAATTACAACAAGAAAAATTATACTAGAAATAATTAATTTTTGCAGTATTTTGCACATTTTTTAAGCTTTATTATTTTACATTATATTCAGTCTATATGAATTATCACAAAAACTAAGTTTTCTTAAAATTTAGAATTATTATGATTTTAATTTTTCTCGCTTCTTTGTAGCAGTTGAAAATTATCATTTTTTTTACTAATGTATTTTATTGCAAATGATGCTTGAAAAATAATTTGACAATTTTGGCATAATATAAATTGGGATTTTAGATAAAATTGTTACATTTTAAATTTCTTATTTGATTATTTTATATTGTGTAATGTAATTACCACAACAATTATGCTTAATATTTGGTAAATGTTAAGTTTCCTATTATGTCAGATTTTTCGGATGAAAAAAAAAAAAAAAACACGGCCAAGATAAATGATAAGAAATAGAAATCCATTTTAGATAAATTTTAGAAAATTTATTTTGAGAGGAAATAATTATATTCATTATAAATAGATACTAATTTTGTAAATTCAATACTGGTAATTCAAATTTTAGAAACTTGCACAAAAGAAAAATATCAATAATATATAATCATCTTAACTTATACTTTTTATATGCAGAAAATTAAATTCATAGAATATATTATACAATATTTCAGCCCTTCTCCTAGGCAGTAAATAAATAGAATTATTAAGACAGAGCAATATCAACAAATAGTTTACATTGAATATTTAATGAGGTACTAGGAAGAAATATTCTAAAATATTATTCTGTGCTTTTGTGAAATTTTTACTTTTTTTTTTTCTTCCCAGAAAATTTCATATGTAAATAGTTTATTTTTATCCCAGCTTACACCACAATATTCTTTGTGAACCTTAAATATAAAAAAGAGCTAATACTATTTTAGGCATGAGCATTAAATCCCCATTTTCTCATATGTTCATTCTTCCTACCTTTTTTATTATTACGTTAAATAGTTTTTTGAGTGACTGAATTTTGCATAAAAAAGTGATAATTTCAAAGGACCCCTAAGAAATACAATAGCAGAAAGGTATCTATAATATACAGTTCATTCTTGGCAATCCAAATAAATTCATCAAACTATTCAAATATGAAATTGCCCACCCTATAAAAATGAAAATTATAGAGAATGAAATATTTTTGAAAATAAAACAAAGAACAAAAAGATATTTTAAATACATTTATTTACATAAATTATAATATATATACTTTTAAATAATATTTTGACTCATCAAATAATTGTCTTTTTTGGATATAGCAATTTTAAATACAACAAATATTCACATCATAAAGCAATATAATACTAATTAAATCCAATCTTTAAATACAAAATAAATTATAAAGATTGTTAAGTTTATTTAAATTAAACTTCAAGCACTTTTAAGCTTTTTGTTTGTATGTGTGTGTGATTAAAATAACATAATGAAAAGACAGGAACAATTTTTGAAATTATTTAACTTGAGGTTCACTTTTTTTCTACATTTAAAATAGCAATACCAAAATAAGGTTTCACTATAAAATTTTATATATTTACCACTGATTAAATCAATCCATTAAATTTTTTTTAAGAATTCATTTAATTTATACATATGATCTATAAACTTCAAATTAAATTCTACAGCAATCTTATACTTTCAATAAAAGTTACAAATTTATAATACATTTCATGTAAAATATATAAAGAATCAAAGCCCTAGTTTTGTGAGCTCATAAAAAATATGCTCCATCCACATTGAGATAACATTAGAAAAAATTATTTTTCAACAAAAATAATCTTCTATTTTCCTTTCAGTTTTACAGAAAGCTCTCTTCTTTACATTTTGCTTTTCTTCACAAGGCTGCTTTCTGGAACAGAGAGAAAAAAATGATACAACAACATTAAAACTAATCATGTTAGAATAAAATATCTAACATGATTAGTTTAATGTTTTAATGTATCTAACATGATTAGTTTATTCCATGCCAAACTAGTAGAACTTTTTAATGTCTACATTTAAACCCAAAATTTAAGCAATGACAAACAATTTTTTCTATGTAAATGTTAAATAACTAAGATTTTACAGGTATTAAGATATGGCATGCTGAATCTTTTGGAATTAGTTCCAAATTCAGAAAAAGCTAATTTTAAAGAAGGGAAGCAGTAGAATTGATAAACAGTTCTGGTCCTATTGCATTTTCCCTAAGTGATGACAAAATAGAGAAAGTCATGATGAAACTATCATGCCAGAAAAAGAATGGATATATATATATATATATTTAATTCTTAGAGCAGCTTTGCAGCAAAACTAATAGTTCTCTATTCAAAAATGAAAGGACTTCACTTTCATTCCCTAAAAACAATTATAGGCAGGATATATATTCTAGACACTTGCTGCCATGAAAACTCTCAAAGTCGATGAAGCAATTTTGATTTCTTCCAAGTTTTCGCAACAAGTAAGAGGATTAAAAAGAAAAACGATTGATCTGTTGAGAAGAGCAATTTTTAAAATTTACTTTAGAAGAAGGATAGGTGTTGTTGTTGTTTTTTTAAATATTCAATCTTCATTCAGAAGGAGAAAATTTGATTAATTTTTGTCACTGATTCTTGACAGAGAAAGAAGGCCAGACAGTAGCTTGTTGAAACACTTTCTTCAGAATAAGAATTATAATGTTAACCAATGATCATGGAAAGTTGCATTTCTCTCTTGCAATTTATGAAAGAATTATTTTCATTACAGAAATATTAGTTGGTATTCAATAACATTTTGGAATTTGTCATCATGGTTCTATAATAAATTTAAACCAGTATTAACAAATCTGCAATCTCTTTTGGAAATGTTTTTTTAAAACTATACACTTTGTAAATAAGTCAATAATCAAGATCTAAAATGCCCTCAAAGGTTTTCACTCAAATATAATTTAGACATTAAAACATTTTGAAAAGGCAAGAATTTAATCCAAGCACTCTTTAAATTGCTTGATCATGGCTTTCCAATAATATTGTTACGTTTTTAGCGTAGCGGGTTCGGATTGAATGGACTTTACTTGAGGACAGCACAAACAAATTTATTTACAGCTATTTACAGGATAATTGATAAAGTAAAAATTTCAAATAAGTACAATCCAGCATCAACAGTCAATTACAGCGTAAATGCAAGCCTTACGCACGATAAAAACAGACTGCAAAACAGCTTTCGTATAGCACAGCAACAGTAAATCGCAGCGAGCTCAATAATACAACTTTGACAGCAAACGTAAGCACAGCTCACTAATCCTCTAGTCCAGCGAGACGCTTTTCTTCCGAGAAAAAACTCTCAACTAACTCAGTCACAAGGGGCACCTAGCTCCGCAGGAGCTTATCCCCGGTCTTGATTATTTGTTAGCGGCATGGCATGAAATAGCTTGCATGATACTCTGCGACGAAGTCTAGTGCTTGCGATGGATCTGGATGAGCTCAGAGCCTGTGCTCTGATTGGCTGTTGATGGTATGGGTCTCAATCCCTGCTTTTGCATCATCATCGTCAGCGAGGATCTCAGCAGAGTTCAGCTGGAGGTGTGGAGGGGGTAAGTGTCAGGATATGTTTTGATTGGCTGCTGTGAGTGCGATATAATCTACCGAACAGAGTTAGTTAGACTTTTGAGAGTTTAATTAATACTATGGTGTTTGATTAAACTGTGTGGAGTTATGCAAGATTAGAATTGAAAGAACAAATATAATTAAAGTAGAACACGTCTAGGTCTTCTGGAATTAGGAAGGGGACTGTAATTTGGGATATTTTGTACTGCTTGATTATCAATTTTTTCCATACTAGTGAAGAATTTAATTGCTAATTTTTTTAATGAATTCTTTTAAGGTAGAGTACTCAAGCTCGTTATACATGCATGAGGTGGGCATAAACCATTTCATATTGCATATTCTTCTCATTAAACTATTTTGTAATCTTTCTACATGTGCCAAATTAGATTTAGGTGCATAACCCCACACAGGGCAGGCATATGTGATTACTGGACGCAAATAGGTGGTGTAAATAAGTATTTTGTTTTTCCTGGTCCATTTGGAGTCACGAGAAATTAAGGGATAAAATTTACGAGTTAGGTCTCGAAACTTTTTGGCTATGTAGTTAAAGTGGGGCTTCCAAATCAATCTACTGTCTAATATGACACCTAGGTATTTACATTCCTTAGACCACGGGATAATTTTATCTTTAATCTTAATTGGGGGGAAATTTCTAATCTGACTGCCTCTATAAAAATTAATTGCTTCAGTTTTTTCTGCATTGATTTGAATTTTCCATTTTATAAACCAGTCTTCAAGAGTTTTTAGATGTCTATTGAGAGCTATTGTAACATATTTAGGGTTGTTGTTGCGCGCTAGTATTGCTGTGTCGTCTGCGTACATACATAGTAGAGTGTTAAATTGTCTTGGAATGTCATTTATATAAATAGTGAATAATACCGGCCCCAGCTTAGATCCTTGTGGTACTCCTGCGAGTATCGGTTTAGTCATAAAATATTCATTATTAATTTTAATTTTAAAGGATCTATTGCTGAGGTAGAAGATGATAATTTTTACTAAGTGCGGGGGAGTATTGTAATTAATGAGCTTGTAGATAAGGCCATTTTGCCAAACTCTGTCGAATGCTTTCTGGATATCAAGGAGAACGGCTGCCGTTTTTTGATTATTTTCCCGACCTTCCTCTATATATTCTACCACTCTAATTAACTGATGTGTGGTGGAAAGTTCATTTCGGAAACCAAATTGCTCAGGGGCAGAATATTGTTGGAATCCAGATATGTGTTTAATCTTTTAAGTATAATGTGTTCAGCAACTTTACTTACTGAGGGAAGTAGGGAAATAGGTCGATAGCTGCTAGGTTCCGTGGGATCATTGCCCGGTTTTAAAATAGGGATAACAGCTGCCGTTTTCCACGCATCGGGGTAGTAGCCAATTTTAAGTATACAATTAATAATATTTGTTAGGTAAAGGAGGAATTTATCTGGGAGGAGTTTTAGCATTTTATTATTAATTTTATCCAGGCCAGGAGCCTTATTTACATTAAGTTTTTGAATATAGTCTTTAATTTCTTTAGTGGTGGCAGGGGAGTAGTCATTAAAGCTGGTGGGTAGGGAGTCCAGAAAGCAATTGAAACTAACTCAGTCACTCCGGCTACTCGTCCCTTATATAGCCGAAGAAGCGCGTGCCCCGAAACACGAGAAACTTCTCAAAACAACGCGTGCAATCCAGCGGCTACTAGACTATTCCTTTCGCCAAACCAATCAAGCTGGCGCGAGGCTCCTCGCCAAACGTCGCCATCTTTGGCGCTTTTCGTGCCGCTCGCCCGCTTGTAACAATATGAAGATCGATAGAAAAAAGTTGATAAATAATGACACTTTCATAAAGATAAGAAAAATTTATTGTAAATATTATGAATTTTTAAAATTGGAGCTATTATCTAGTAAGGAGGCAGGTATTTCAACTACTATGAAATTTATAATATTTATGGTAATTTTTAAATCTTTGCTTCTACTGGGTTAGATATATTTAAAAGAATAAATTTCATTCTAAATCAGTCCTATAATTTTATTTTGTTCTATAAAACCAAACCATTTCAAATCAATAAATAGAAACAAATTTAGAAAGTTCTTCAGTATGAAATAAAATTCTTTTTTCGAAATGCTTAGCAATATATTATTAATAATGCTAATAATATTCTCTTTGTTTCAGATAAGATAAGGGTAAGAAAATATTCATGCAACTATGATCAAGTAGGTAAGATATCTAGTTATAATTTCAGAATTTCTTTTTTGTAATCTTTTTTCAATTATCTAATTACTGTCTTTTGATAGTATGTTAATGAAAAAAAAATTTCGATATCATACGGTGACTGAAACGTTAAGCAAGAATAATTAATGATTCAAATTCATTGCCTTATTGCAAGTACCATCAAAGAAGATTTCAAATCTACATATATATACAATATAGTGATTTACCAATACCAGAGAACTAGTTAGAAATTATCTGAAAGCTATTTTAGCATTGACTTCTAAATTTCTATCTAGAACCTTGTAACAGACAAACCTAACAAATTTGCTTAATTTTTCAACCTGGAAACTGTAACCACTACTGGCTTCTTTTCAACACCTTCTGAAACAAGAAGTTACCCCCACCCTCAACACTCCTTATGCTTAAATATTGTAGAAATTGGTTAATTTTAGATACTGCAAATGCCCAGACTTTTATTTCCGGAATTCCACAATTAAAATTAAGCAGAAGTGTGAAGAAAAAATTAATATGCATTCTTACATTTTTTACTCAACTGATTGAACCAAAGGTTTGACGGTGCAGAAAACAGAAACAATTTTAGTAACAAAATTGCACACATAAAATTTTGTTTACTGAAATTGTTGCATTTTTTAACTATCACATTTATAATCCTACAAATTTGCTGAATGTCAGAACATCAACCCCAGACAGACAAAATTTCAAATAAATAGATTTCATTCAAAATTTAGTAGAAATTTACAAATTTTGTGTTATTACATATTAGATTTCATCCATGTAAATCAAGGTATTTTTGAATTATCATGCACACAGAATTTAAAAGCCATGTCTTTTGATACTTAGTTGAGACTGAAACTGTGGAAATTCGCCAAGATATTGAAGTTATTTCTAGATGATTATAATACTTTCTCTTGGTAAATATCATTCACAATAAAAGCACCAATATGAAATTGTTTTGGTTATTACATTCAGAAGTTATGCAAGCAAATAAAGGGTGTTTATAAATGAATATTCCAACCTTGCAGGTCTGCTAAAAGAAAATTTTAATAATAATAATAATAACATAAGATTGAAAGTCAAAAAATTGAAAATTTAAATTCAGCATTGTTATAAGTGTTCAATAATGAGCTCTTCCAGAAATGCAAAAGATGTTGAAGTGGTACAATAATTCACCCTACAATTTTATTCTGCTTACTTGTGTGAAGTTTTGAAAGGATTCAGATAAGTGTACTATTCATTCTTGGATTTAGAAACCTTCCAGACTTTTTCATATGCATTAAGACTTATTTCCTTCATCATAAAAAGGAATGAGAGGAAGGAGATGTTTACATTTAGGAATATTGGGAAGGATTATTCATGAAATTAAGAGACTTAATAAATATTCATCTTTTCCATGTCATCTATTAGCAAAGTATAACCATTTGAAAGTGCTAATATTGGAATCCTGAAATGGAATATATGGAGTATATGGAAATATTTTATTTTTATTATAATGGGCTACATCAAAACAGCAAGAGTTTGTTTTACTGAAACTGATGAACCTCATACTTTTCATATTTTTGGAAGGGCTCACAATGAGCATTAATAGCTGTGTTTAAACTTTCACAGTGTTATTTGTAATTTTCAAAAAACCAACAATGTTGTACTTAGTTTCATTTTAACAGTTCTGCAAAGTTAGGCATTTATTTATAATCCAGTATGAGAACATTTTTTAGTACCAGAATAAATTTAATAGAAGGTCAATTAGGCCAATTTTAGTTCTGTGGATTTCTTTCTTCAAACCACATTTGAACTTATTAGTATAATAATGCCAATGCACAATTTTCAGGAAAGCAAAAGAGCCAAATTGAGATTGATTTTCATAAGTGATTTAGCAAAAAGTTCTTTCTATTACTAATCAAGGTATCATCATCATCCTTACTTTTATACAGAGTAACTCAATATTTTTAAATTGGAATCTAATGTCCATTTCATGTTACTACATGAAAAGAGTGGTTTGCAAAAATGTTTCATAAAGGAGAAATCAGATTAACAAACTTGTTTCCTTCTATTATTTTCAAAGAAAGTAATGTCTGCAGATGCAAAACTAATGGTGTGAAAATGATGCAAAGGTCCATTCTTTCTACAAGTGCACCATAATTAACTTTCTCAACACTTGCATCAGAAGCAATCAAGAGGTCTTGTACCTTAAAATTTGCTTAATAACTGATAAATCCTCACTTTTAAATTTAAAAATCAGTACAGCTATAAATTATTCTTTTTGTTACACTCATTCAAGGAAAATTGCTTAAAGTATAGTCATTGTACTTAGGTGGCTAATTTACTTAGACAATAGCTCAATGTTTTAGCAAGTTTCCAGGTAATCTTCAAGAATACGTTTAGGTATCCATCAAAAACAGCAATAGTGAATTTTTAATAACAATATTTATTTTAGAATTGTTGAAAAAGTTTCATCATTCATTCAAATAATTTGATACAAGAGTAATATTCCGTAAATAATATTCAAGCTGATTTTGGTGGAGTGAATAAATCATAAAAATGGACACAGAAGTTTTCTTTATGCCAAATTTATTGAAAAATGACAGTGGTGAAGAAGCTGATAATATTTATCTTAAATTTGTAACTTAAGGGTTGATTTTTTTTTTTTTAGAAAAGTCAACCTGTGGTAAAGCTTATTATTGCATGAATTACTTCAATATAGTTATGAACCTTTTTTCTCTTGAATATGTATCCAATATAAAATTTTATATGCTGCAACTCCATACTTGATGTTTTCCCTTTTTCTGATTAATTTTGAAATGTAAACAAATTTTATAAAGCTTCTTATTATTGTCCAGTTTAGCTATACAAAAAAATATTTGAGTATGGACTACAAAACTTTGATCTATGATCAGTTAAGGAGAATTCTGTCATGTCCTCTTGAAACTTCCACATCTTACTAAGACTATGGTATTGGTGCCCCAATCCATATTTATTTCTGTAAATGCTTTGATTACATAACTCATGCTTTTGAAAAAATTGTACTGATTTTTAATAGAAAAAAAAGTTAGAACTCGAACTATTGAAATTCTAGTACATATTTCATACTTTACAACATTGATGCACACTATTTTTAGAAATGAATATTTCATCATCAAATGATCTAAGAAAAACAGAGGAAAGAATCATATGTCACTTCACTTTTTTCCCCCATATATGAGGAGAGAAAAAGTCTGGAACAGTAATACTAGATCCCAATTCAAAAAGTAAGCAATATAATTTTATTCTGATATTTTGTCTAATAGTAGCTTTTTACTCTCTAGTCACTAACATTTATATACAAAAGATAATCTAATTTATTTCCATCCTAATCTAAGTTACAGAAAGAAAACTTTGGACTGAGAGAAAAATTAAAAATTACAACTCTATTATCTTAAGCTTATTATCCCCCTTTTTTTCCTTTATAATAAAAGTTACATATCGTAAAAATAAACATTTGTAAACTAATGAAATAACCTAAACAAGATAAAAATTAGCATCAAATATAAAAATGCTTAGATAGTTTTCAGGATTTTGGAAGAATATATTAACATAATTTTTAGGTTGATTTTAAAAAAAGTTAAAGCAAAAGAAATACACATCCTTTTAGAGTAATAAACAACATTAATATCTAGATTTATTGAATGACTCATATGCACAGCTTTTATAGGGCTGCCAATTCAAATGTAATCATTCAAGAAAGAAAACTAGGCATATTTAATACCACATTTCTTTTTTCAAGTAAAAATTAAAATGTTGCTTGATAATTGATTAAAATAAAGATAAACAGTACCTTTTTTTCTCCAGCAGATCTTCAGAAAGAATTTCTTTAATAGCTGCTTTATTCAAACAATTATCTATGTGAGTGTTGAGTTCATCTAAATTTTTCATTTGACTTGCATTGCAAACAGGACATGCATACAACACCTCTGATGTGGCAGGTATAGAAGGCACATTGGATATTGAAGTTTCATTTTCTTTATAAGTATTCCCTTTGCATTCTTCAGGATCCTTTTGATAAGAATATGTGCTAGTTGATTGCTCTTCACATAAAATTTGGTTTTCAGTAAGTTTAGGCTTAAGAAATTCTTTTATTTTGATTTGTTTCTCATCACTATGGATCATATCTTCATAAATTAGATTAACTATTCGAATTCCTAAAACAACATTAAATATAAAATTATATCTTTATTTTAGGAAGTTATATTCAAAAATAGGAAAAATATAGAATACTGTTCAGTTACTAAATAGAAAAAGATTTATTTAAAAGCATTCTTATTTTAGATTTTCATGCTAAAGAATAATAAATAAATTGAAAATCACGATACAACATTTGTAATATAAATTAAAAACAAATAAAATAAAAGCATTTTTTTAAACAATCAAAGTTTATTTAACTTTGACATTTTAAAAGACCATTCCATTCAAAGAAAGTCATCTCTATTTTTTTTAAAAGTCAATATAATGAAATATATGAATTGGTTCAAAAAAATTACACAAAATCATATGGCAAGTACTGACTAAATGAGAGGGAATATCAAACAAAATTTAGCTCTTTCTGAATTGAAAAAAAATTATAACATAAAAGTAAATATCAGGGTAGTTTGATTTTATATTATTAGAACAATTGCTATATTTTTGAAATTCAAAATATATTCTAAGAAGCCAAAAAAAGGGGGAAAACATTAAAATAAATATTAAATTGTCAATAATTTAAATGGCTTTTATAAAAATATATATAATATTAATGTTCTTAAGAAATTTAGAAAAAATTCTTGAATTATTCGTAATATTTTTTTCTTTTCTTTTTCAGAATCTAAAGATTTTTCTTAAAATGAGGATTTCGAAAGAAAAACAGGATACAGCTGTTTTTCTATCAAAACTACAGTGTCCCAGTGTCGTTTGAAGCAGCATGAGATATTAGATAATTGTTTAATTTTTTTTATAAATTTCTTAATGAATCTTCTACATCAATTGTAACTGGCATGAATGAATTACTAGTCATTTGGTATTGATTAAAGATTTATTCAAAATCACTAATTTATCTGCATTTATTACAGCAGTAGTAAATCAATCCCAAATCAAATTTAGCTATATAGAATAATTTGACTTTCGGCTGTTAATAAAGTATGAATATTCCTTTCTAAGTGCTTAAAATTCCATCTTCTATTCCTAATTTCTGTAAACTTTTTGGATTTTATAACAACAACATATGGAAACATCAATATGTCGATGAAAATCCAAGCTTAATTACAAAAAATAAGAAACGTCCTACATCGAACTGATCACTATAATCATTACAATTTATTCAATCTAAAATGTTTATTTCTTTTTACCTAACCTATTGTAATTTGGCATGAGGCTGAGGGGGAATCTGTATTCAGCAAGGGTGTCAAAAACTAAAAAGGTTTTTGAGCTACTGACATAAAAATTTGATATAATAGAATAGAAAAGAGAAATAATTTGTGAACACACACACACACACACACACACACACACACACACACACACACACAAATAAAACTGATAAACATAAAAAATAGAGAACATCTAGGTTGCTGTTTTAGTAAAGAAAACCTGAACAAACACCTGCCTAATTCTGCACTTAAATATCTGAAAGGAAAACTGATGTCTGATTTCTGTTTGCATTATATGCAGATTTTGATATTATTATAAATATTGTTATATCCTCATATCATAAAATAAAGAGATTCAGTTATCTATTTATATACCCCGAATAAAATGATTTTAAGGGTTCTAATTAATTTCTGGTTAAAAAAGCAGGAAATGTTTACATACCCATGAGCCTGAGGCAGAGGGGTTTAGGAGCCACAGTTGCTATTTCTGAATCCAGTAACTTTCTAGCTGTATTACAAATCACTTCTTCATCAGCAGTGTGACAAGGCAGGGAATGATTTCTGGTATGCGAATCAAAGTTAGTTGTTTTATATTTCAACACAACTACTTTACCCTGAACAAAGAAAGAAAGGAAGAACAAGTAGTTTGGAAGTGACAGCCTGTATGGATTTCTATTGGAAAATTACACTGTTTCTTCAATACAATAATATTTAACTTATAAATGTTAAAATATGATAAGTTAGATACTGTAATGAGGCAGTAATTTTTTTTTCAATTAACTGACAATCCTGGAAAAGAATGCATTATTATGCATTCATGATTTTTTTAAAAAAAATATTTTAATTATTAACTATAAAATATCAGAAGAAAAAAATTTTCTTTTAAAAGAAATATAAATTCAAGGTTAAAAATCCAATTAACAGTAATATTTTTTTAAAATCAACAACATTTAAAAACAGAAGTAAATCTTTGAAAATGCACAAGCATACTTAATGCTATTAATTCATTAATGTTAAGATGGAAATATTTGCCTATTATATTCTTTTCACAAAAGAACACTGAGTTAACAGAATTGAATGAAATATTTTACAATGTCTCAAAAATAATTTCAAATGCTTGTTAAAAAAAACAATACTGCAATACTCACCACCATATTGCGCAATTTAAGATCCTCTACAACTTCTTGACAGAGTTCTTGGCACTTTCTATGTAAATCTTCACGGTGACTTATTTCTCTGAATGTTTGCTCTGTTCCAATACTCTTCCGTACATGATCACTTCATAACAAAAATAAATAAATTAATTAATTAATTAAATAAATAAATAAGCAAATAAAAAAATTAATAATAACTTTTTAGTTTTCCTAGAAATACATTTTTCTTCCATGGAATTAAACAATTCTTGATATTTTCTGACTTCAAACAGAATTACAAAGAAAAAATATAATATTTTTAAACTTAAAAAGAAATTAGATACAAACACTTTCAGCAATTCACTCACCATATGAACAATAATTTAGACAGCAAATAGTTTTGTATTTATTGATCAAGTAAAATTTATTCTGATTTAGTTAACTATGTCTACAAAGTGACAAAATAAATAGATTTGGAAAAATCATCCAAGATGATTCTAAATGTTTCATCATGTGACAATTTGAGAGCAGCAACACTTGATAGAGTTCTTTGGAATCATGAGCATTAATATGAAATGTAGAGAGGCAAAAATTGAAATTGAGGAATTCTGACTTGATTTTTTTCCAATAAAGAAAATAAAATAAAGCAGTGTTACTCTAAAAAAGTGAATTGGTAAAAGAAGGTCAATCAATGTTAATACACATAGAGGATATCAATCTTAATATAAAATAAAAATTCTATGAAATGCAATAAAGCATCTCATATTTTATAAGATCAATAT
Organism: Argiope argentata; assembly: GCA_026289955.1. Classification (NCBI taxonomy): domain Eukaryota; kingdom Metazoa; phylum Arthropoda; class Arachnida; order Araneae; family Araneidae; genus Argiope; species Argiope argentata. The sequence continues at coordinate 180,562 of JAOUZG010045130.1, read as the reverse complement.
ACATTTGGTATATATACTTTAAACATTATTGGCAATTTCAGCAAATGAATTAGGAAAGAAAACATGGATTAAAATTTTATATCAAGTCTTCCAGGAAATAATTATAAAGTTTTAAAAACACAGATTAAAAAGCAGGAAAAGGTGAAATAACTTAAAATTATGTATTCATTGCAACTGTTTATCATACACAAGAAAAATCAATAAAAAAATCCACCTATTTATACTTTTATATTAATGAAAAATGAAACATTTTTAAAAGCGATACTGGTAAAAGGACATTTCTTTAAACTAACAGAATATATATAATATTCTAATGATTTCCAGGAGAATTGAATGTTTATTATGAACCTGTCATTTTAAAACAGACATTAAAGCATAAAATTTTTCATTAGTTTTCAAAAATAAATATTGCTTCTTTCACTATATATTTTTACACAAATGGGATTGATAATATTTGTCCTTGGAAAATGGCTACAGCATGATTTCAGCCTTCACTGATTATATAATTTCATGTGAATGTGTACCATGAAGATGAACAGCCTATATTTTACAAGAAATGAAAATGTTAATTGAGGAAATGTAATCAGTGTTTACCTGAGATAGAATAAAAATATTGATAACTATAAAGACAAATGCTTAAAAAGTTTAAATGGACACAGGAGTTAAAAGGTATGGCTTTGTTAAGAAAATATTCTCAAGGTTCAGTCATTTACACAAGAGAATATGTTGTTATCAATGCACTGGGACAAATTTAATCTAATCAACTAGACATTTAGTTTAAAGAAAATTATAACTAAGATTCACATAATTTTTTTTAACCCAGCTTTCTTATTATTATTAATAACTACAGTCTGTCCATAATAAGATTTCTGGCCGACAATCGTCTATGTTTACGGTGGGCGTTATAGAAACAGGTGTCGATAGGGAGGATCCATTTTGAATGGGTGGGATCGGATGGAAGTCTGGGGGGGTATTCTTTATCTTGGCAAAAAAATGAAGTGATAAAAAAAACTATTACTCATTCGTCTTCTCATTTTAGCAGCAGTTGTTCGTATCTTTATATTTGCTTAGCTTTCTTCTTTTATATTTTATTAATATTTTCTTTGGTTAATATTAGCTGCATTTCATTATTTAATAATTTTTGTCTCTAGAATTTTGAGATCCTTTAAAATGCCTTTTTGATTTAAAAATGGGGAGACTTTAAATGGAGAGGCTCGTGTTCTCGCCTTCCTGTTATTTTAATAACTTTCCTTAGAGAGGATTCTAAAATGTATGTTCATTAATGTGAGTTAGAAAGATTAAAATATTTAACGACATTTCTTCTACTCAGGTGCACTGTTTGAAATAATAAAACAGAGACAGATAAGTACTTTTAAACGACATTCATGGGCTTTGAATAGAAAGGCATAGGACAATAGGAATGAAGAATATTTAACACCAAAAAGATAAGATGAAAGCAGGAATTTATGGATCCTTTATTGCTACACAGCTCATGATGGCTGATACACATTGAAAAGAAAAGCCCATTTATCATTCTATTATTTGGAATGACAATTCATGAGAAAAAGATTTCTTTCAAATAATAAAATTTCTTTTTTCAAGTAGAGGGAAATGAATAAATGGTCATCTCGAATACAAAAACAAACTTTTACAATGCTTTTATAAGAATAATGTAAAGCTATGTAGGGCTTTTTTTTAGTTCAACTCCGAGACATCTGACACATGCTTGAGGGAACACTTGAATTATTTTAAAATTTATAACACTTTTACATATAAATACGGAATTAATTGTGTTGTAGAAAGATTGTACATATTGAAAACAAGTTACAAAATAAGTTTTATTTTTAAAAAACTAAAAATTGATAAAATGGTAATTGTTAATTTTGAGTTTTGGAAAATAGTATATATATCAAAAATTAATTAATTAATTAATTATAAAAATTTGAAGAGGTTTTGAGCATATTTAATAATGGATATTTTACTTTATAACAGAATAAAAGCAACCATTTATAAAAATTATGAAATAATTACGATTACTGTTATTTTTTTATGTTGAATTAGACAGATTACTTCGTGTTTGCTGCGAGAATTTGATCTTAAGTAGTTACTTAAATTTAAAACAAATAAAATGAAAATTAATTTTTTGTCATGCAGGATTCTACTTAATTTTTTTTTGTGCAGTTATTAGATATATAAATAATTATTCAGTTTTTCTATTTGATTTACTCTGTTCTTTCTGTACTATTCTGATAGGAATAATATTTATTTTCAAAATTCCAAGTATGGAAATGATTTTCAGCCCAGTGAATTATTTTTCGAATTTGCTTTCGAAAATTATATAGGCAATATATCAAATACCGCCAATTAGGCACTAAACGCATCAACGTAAGAAACTCGAATGAATCTCTACCTTTGCAAAATGGACTCTTCCTACAATAACCTGATTCTATAACGCCCACCATAAACATAGACGATTGTCAGCCAGAGATCTTGTCATGTACAGACAGTATTTGCGCTATCCATTCACTGTTGAAATTCCCCAGAAGCAGAGCTATACTAAGATTAGAATTATTTTCTGCCCTATAAATAATAATAATAATAATAGATAAATGAAACTGCAAGCTTTATAGGAGTTGATTGACCTTATTTACTTTCAAAGACAGCTGCCAATTATTTTATTTCAATGTAAAGGATGAGAAAACTTTATATCATGCTGTTACCTCTTGACTACTGTGCTGCCAATACCCAATGCTATCCTCATGTAAAAATCAGACGACGATTCTTTAAACAGAATAGGAATAATATCTCTCTTCTCCCACATATCCCAGCATGTGTGGATGCCAAGAGCATTCAGAATTTGACCTGTTACAGGTCCAATGCCAGAAACCTGAGGGAATAAAATTTATTATAATTTGATTAAATTGGATCTGATATATGTAAAATTATATCTAACAATTGTATTCACTTATCAGAATGAAAGTAGGCTGATATACATACAATGTTTTCATTGTATTTTCATTTCATTGTAATATATAATTTTAAAATAAAAATATATTTAAAAACATTTTTTATTTGCATTTTTAGATTTTAATAATCTAGTAATTTACAAAATCTAAAAACTAATATTTCTCAATCTAATTAAAGGATATTGCCAAAATTGGGAAATAATTTTTTATAAAGTATAACAATTTAAATATTCTATTATCACAAGGATGAAATAATTATGCAAAATTTTAGAATTTTGGGAGACAAAATGAACAAAAAGATTATTTACAAAATTCTAAACTCGCAAACATAAACTTTTATACTTCCTGTTTTAAAAAGCTTTATATTTTTTCATTACTATTGTTTTATTTCTTCATTTGGTACAACATAAACAACTTCATAACCCTTGATATCATAAAAAAGCTTAAATAATATAAACTTAAATCAGGTGAAATTAAGAATAGCATTAAATTTTTCCCTCTACAACATTATTACTCCATATCTCTTCTACAAAACTTTGTACTGAATGATTATAAGAATAATTTAAATAATTTATATGGAAATTACTTTTAAAAAAACTTTATTAAACATATACAAATGTTGATATATATTTTATATCAACATTCAATTCAAAGTTTTTTATTAGCTCATTAAATCAAGCTATAACAATTATTTTATATGATTCACAAATATAGAAATAATTGCACATTAAGATCTTAAATGCAAATCACTAACTTTTTTCACAGGCATTGAGGATACAAAAGAATTCACAGCTTCAAGCTTAGAAAGGATTTGATACTGCCCATTTGGCTTTTTTTGATCAGAGCATACTTTAGCTAACATAACATTTGGTGCTATACCTGGAAAAAAAGTTTATTATTATTTTTTTAATTACAAAAAAGGTATGGGCAAAAAGAAAGAAAGAAAGAAAGTTTCTACTTTAAAAAAAATTCACTTCCATATCAGTAATACTTATTTCTGAATAGCATACATTTGATAAAAGGATATGGTGTATTTCATTTCCTCACATGTAAATTGTTTCCAAATTTTATTCAGAAAATACCTGCATAGCTTTATTTAAAACACCAATTATTTAAATCATACACAAACTTCTCAACTTTGTAGAATCAATTTAAATTTTAACAATGATTAATAATTATACATTTTGTTATGGTACAATCTTCAAGTAATATACATAAAAATAATTTGTATATTGATATTAGAGAATTTATATTAAACTAGCCATTGTACCCATGACTTCATGTGCACTTATTTATCCTTTACATAAGAAAAAATGAAATGCCTTAAATGTAAATTTATGGGTTTTTTTAATAGTTACATTCAACCCTTTAAGCAGCTTTAAAGCTCACAATCCTAATTTAAATAATAATTAATCAATTGATTTCAAAGATGTCAGGTAAAAAGTTACTCTTAATTTCATCATTTGTCATATATATATATATGTAAAGCTTACCAGCAATACCTGCTCTATAACTCATACATTTAGTCTTGGGAGAAATATGACATTTCTAAAATTATAGTGATTTTTTCAAAAGAAAAGAGTTTAAAAGATTTACTTGATCTAAAATACTTAACACTTTTTTGATTTCTTACTTGATGTAATAATAACAGCATACATAATAATAGTAACAATTCTAAAAACAAAATTTCAATAATTATTAAATTCAAGTAAATAATCTTTGAGGCAGAATGCAATGTGTACTTAACAAAATACCAATGCATATAATAATGATGACATTTTTTTGAAATTATTTACACTGTTTGTATTTACATATTTATTTCGGAAATATTTTTGATTTTGTAATACTCATTTTCATATTATTTTAGGAACCATGCATTCTTTTTTAATATTTAATCAAATGCTTGTAATCATTTGAATTTTGAGTCAGGATGAAATGACAGTAATTATTATGAAAAGGGAACACCCCCATCCTCTTCCGTAATGCTATTTTCTTATGAGCTTAAAAAAGATTCTAAAGATCTGTAGTTCTCAAAACTAGAATAATAGGTCACCAGATGCATTTATAAAAATTAACTATTATTTCATTAATTAATGGATTTTAAACCAGAGGAATAAAATACATATTAATTCAATACAAAGTGACAAATATTTCAAGAAAAAATCTTATTCACTCTGCTCAAGCTAAAAAGCACTGATGGAAAAGACTTATGATATACCAAAAAAGGATGATACAATTTTGAAAGTTCCAAGACAATTAACAAAAGGATTAAACAGTTTTAAATGAAAATATTAAAGGTAAATTACTGAATGTATTTAATTAAAAGATATTAAGAAATAAAAGCAGAAGTGAAAATGTTTGAAGAGGGAGTGAGGAGGAATAACAATTTAGCTTTGATAAAGTGTAAGCTTTGACAAAACAATGAAATAGGCTTTATAATTCAAATTGATTATAAAAATAATTTTTGTGCAAGAATATATCCTGAAGTAATGGAGGAAAAATGCAAAATCATTCTACTCTCATTTTTCTGCTTTAAGCAGGCATAACACTTTTTTAATAGATGTAGTTAATCTTTCCAAGTACTAAAAAACAAATGGTCTAAAATTTTTCTTTCAATCAAAGGTTTGGAGTTGTATAAGGCGTTCAATTTTAAACATAGAGCGATTTTTCATGGCTAACTATAAAGAGAAAGAGAGAGAAACTATTGCAATTAAGGTATTACAGTAAAATTTATCGAATGATTATTGCACAATATAAATTCTTTTTTGCTTCCTTGTCTATATGCATAGTTGAATTTTTAAAAAAGGAATTAAAAAAGAAAAAAAATCACCAAAAAAGAAAGGTTATGACATCTTTTCTTAAAGTTAAAAAAACACTTTACACAAGGAAGATAAGCCTCTGAAATTTTTTTTAAAAAAATGTGAACATTTAGGGAAAATATAAGTTGTTATACTATTTGACAATCAAAGAAACAAAAACTGACTTTTTTTTATCTAGTATAACAAAGGCATAAATTTCAAAGCAGTTAGTATAAACTCACCAGCACTTGCAGTTAAATTAGTAACAGCATAAATTTTTTCCCTAATTTCTTTGACTATGTTATAGGCTAAATGATCCCTATCCTCTTTAGGAACATTCATTGAACATTTTTGACATGTCTCATATGAAACATCTGTCACAGTAGGTTCTTGTTTTAAGCAAACATTTTGATGTGTCTGTTTCTTGTATTGGCATTTGATATATTCAGTTAAATCCAAGTACATTTCATCCAAACTGGCTGGAGAATAATCTGGGTCATATTCTTCAATGATATGCCTTACTTTATTGCTGATTTCTCGGTATCTTTTAAAATGGCAGGGTACAATAACAAGTTGAGGACAAAGTTTTTTTCCAATAAAACCAGGCATAGCAGCTCGTACACCATACTTTCTGGCTTCATAATTTGAAGTGGACTGTACAAAGGAAAACCATTAATAACATTTATAAAGACTAGAAAATATTAACACAAGCTTAATATGCATACAAAAATCAATAATTGCTGAATCATTTCAAAATTCCTCAAAAATTTCATAAAATAAAAAAAAGAGATAATGTAAAATAATTTGACAAACACATTTCCAAACAATTTGGTTTCTAAAAAAAATGAACATTTCTTAATGTATTAAAATTAATTTATATTTTAAATCATTTTACTACAGATATGCATATTTTATAAAGTTTCTAATTTTATTATTATTATTTTTATTATTTTGGAGAATACTGAAAATTGCTTCACTTATATTTTCCTTTGTTTAAAAACAGGAAATTCAATGATGATCACCAAAACGTCTTGAACTATGCAAAAAATTCCCATGTATTCTTTGAATAATCAGATGTGCATTTGTATGTGTCAAAAACAGAGAAATGTAAACAATAAGAGAATTATTCAAGGAAATTCAATAGTTTCAATATGCTAGAAAATTATTTTTTAAAAAAAAATGCTGAAATCTTTATTAATAAAATCAGGAAAGAAATTTTTAATCTCAAATTTCCTTTACACATGGAAAATCAATGCTATTTCACTATCTTTTGTACATATAGTCTAATAAAGTCAAGAACTCTTGAAATTGTCATAGTATTACTTAAACAATTAATATCTGAATCATATATTTGTTTCAAAACAAAGGAAAATGAGATAAATTTCAAATTGGACAAATAATTAGAATACTTCTTAATTTACACCAGTATTATCAAGCAGGAATCGTGATTTTTAAAATCCTATCAAACTGAAATAGATTTTTCCTTTTTTTATTGCTTTGTCTACAAACATAAAATTGATAGCTCATAGTCTTGTTTTATAATTTATACCAATTTGTTTCAGAAAGCTGCAAATAAATAAATGTAAATAAAAATGAGTAAAATATATAATATAGTACAACTGGTCTTAGTTAATTCAGAATTGAGTACCATGAAATAGGAGTTTAATTTTCCTATTAAAAATAGTTCTTTAGAGTGAGATTTTCTAATTACTGACAAGACATATAATGCATGAATTGATGTTGGAAAAATTCAGCACCAATTTTTTTTTGTATGTGTTATATTTTTATGAAAGCAAGTTATATTAAAATGAGCATTTTGGTGTTTTTTAAACCGTATAACAACATCCAACTGTCAATTCAGATTTCTATGAAGCATTATA
>JAOUZG010045130.1:150099-167664 GCA_026289955.1 Argiope argentata | reverse complement strand
TATAAAATAATTTTAAATGTCAGTTTTCCCTTCTATTTCTAAAAGTTTGTGGAATGTAATTTAAAAAATCCACACAACTCCCATATAATAATAAGAAATGTGGCCACAGCCTCTCCAAACATCAACTAGCTGGTTATTTGACAGGATAATTTCCAAACAATTTTGAGCAGATTATGCAAGATTGGATATAGAGCAATCCAATTTGAGCCAGCCAACTATAATCACTATGTTGGAACTTCTTATAACTGTATATGAAAGATTCTAAGTAAAAATAGTATATGAAGCCACTTATATTAAATGTTATGTGTCGTACAGGTTTATAATACACAAAAGATTTTACTCGCATTTGATATGCCTGCACACAGTAAAATGGGTTGATTGCATACACCGTAATAACTGAAAAAGATTTCTGATGTTTTAATGAATGAAAGATGTCTGCATACAGCATTATTGCTGATAATTTCAATATCTTCTTTTTTATCTGATAATGTAGTTAACTTTTGTTGATGCTAACACATAGCTCTTGTTGTATCAATAGACTGGATAGTTACTTTTACAGCGTTTTTTTAAAAAATATATTCGTTGATATTTTCTGTATAAATTAATGCAAATATATTTAAAAGGTCATCCTATTAAAATGCAACCATATTATAATGCCTATGATCTCAGATTTCAAAGTAACTTTGCATGCTTATCCCTTTTGTGGATTTAAGTAAACATATAAAATATTTTCACTTGATATCTATAGTTTAAGTTTGACAACTTGTTAATATTTTCAAAATGTCATATTTTTTAAAAATGAGACCAAAAGAACGCATTTCATTTCTTTATAAAAATGTAAATTTCATCCTTTAATTATCAACCAATACTGATAAAAAAAATCTTTACAAGCATATATTATGCACACAAAATCAAGAGAAAAAAATCAACCTTTGTCCTTGCACCTATCTATGCACGGACAAAGAAAAATAGTAAAATCTTATTGCCGAATTTTAAAAATGAAGTGGAATACTTTTATTTAAAGTGGAAAAGATATATATATATATACAGTTTTTCTTATTTTTTACTGATTTAAAAATTAGAAATATCTTGATTCCTCCATTACAGAATAAAGAGGGAATTTTAAAAAAAATAACCATAATATTTTTAAAAAATTGACAGTACATGATTAAACAAAAGAATAAATTTATTATTTTTAAAATCTATAAAAAATACATAAATATTATGAAATAAATTATAAATAGTTATTCATAAATTAAAATTTAGGAATAATATAACTAGTTTCTATGTTAAATAGGTTCAATTAATTGAAAATTAGGATATTATTTAAATTTGGTTTTAAAAACTAGCCAATTCTTATTTATCACTCACTTTATAACACACTAAATAACTGCCATTTCAAAAAATCTCAAATAATCAAACCATTCATGTTGTAATAAGATTAAGTGGCATTCTGACTACTGAGCAGCACAGTTTTGATATCATGCATATGTAAGTGAACCTGCTCAACAGGCAGGACCTGTAATCCATCAGTCAATAAGAATCGATTTATTGCCAAAGTAACATCCATGATTGGTGGTTATATCTTAAGTTTTTTGCTCTAGAAAAATGTTTAAGTGGTCTGAAAGAAAAATATCTATCATATCTATTTGATTTCAGCGTATATTTGTAAACATAATTTACAGAGGAAGAGAGAAAAGTTACTGTTAATTTTTAAACTTCAATTTTAATCTATCTCAGGTGATATAACTTATATAAAAAACAGCAGTAATAGGACACACTAATACAGAGACGCGAGAGTGAAAAAAAGGAATAGCTAATGAAATATTTATCCCCGCGATTATATACTGGGAGATTTTGATAGGAATTTCTTTACATGCGTCGATTTAGGTAAAGTAATTATAGGGATCCTTTAAAAGAATGTGTTAGATCAACAGTTTTTTTCCTTGACTCAATGTATGGAAACTTGTCAATCTTAGCAATTTTAAAGAGCTTTTACAGCATTCATTAAATAAAAAGGTGGAATTGGATCAGAAATAAAAGAACATTTTAGAATAAAGTTAATATGGGCTGAATTAAGATAAAACTTTGGAAATTAATCAGGATTAAATTAAAATTTAAATTATTTATACACACACTATTAATCTCTCTCTCAGGGTTTTTTTTTTTTTTTTTGCAGAACTAATTTATAAAGGTGGAAAGTAGTTGAGGTTCTAAAAAAATGTTATATCATACTGCAATTATTATTCATAAAAAGACTATCAGGTTAATAGAGGCAAGAATTTAGTCATGAATGAAGAATGTAATCAGCATAGAAGAAAAATATATCAGAGAAAACAATCCTTTTATGTTATTGAGATATAATGAAATTTTAAAATGGAAAAATAATAATTTCAAAATTTCCTATTTCGTTCTCTAAGTTGTTATTTTGGTGGTAGTTGACTGCATATTAATGGTTGTTATTTGCAAATGTATCCAACAAACATGGTAACTTTCACAATTAATCACTATTTGCAATACACCAAATATCTTTGGTATTCAATTAATATAAGAGTTCCATTTTGGTTGGTGGACTAGTGGTATACAGTAAATGTGTGCATACAAATATTATTTTATTGATTCACAAAGATGTACTGGAGAGTATTACAAATAATCCTGCATTACCCGTAAAGGAACAAGAAGAAAATATATAAGTATAACAACAAATGCCCATCACGAAGCCTTATTTAGTTTTTACTTCCAAAATTTGAAGAATATGATAATAAAAACACCTTTGTGCTCAATTAATGAATTTACTCAAAATTTCAAAGAAAAACTGAATTAATTAATAGCATTCATACATAGCCAAATTACAAACTTTCTATTTTAATTTAAAGACTACAGCTTCATCAAATATAGCTACTATCTCAATGGATTTGAAAGAAAATTATAAAGATAAAAAAAAATAATAAAAAGACAGCCTTCACTTTTAATTTTATATAATAAGCAATAAACTTTATGAGAGAAAATAGAATATGTATATTTTGGATGTTTTATTACTGTAGTTATGATAACTTATAATATTTTAATATGGTAATTGAAATGAATGCAGAAGAAAATGCAGCAGTAAATGTTTTATATTCACATGCAAAATTACAAAGGAAGAAACACAAAGGGGTAAGTGCATGTTTGCTACAAATCTCTCAGATGAATACAACATAAAAAATCACCTAAAAATTATATTTATTACCCAATTTCCAGACTCAGGCATAATGTATATTCAATTAAAATTTGAAAACTTAAGAAAAATTTTAAAATATTAGATAAGAAAACTGATAGATTCTTAATAATGAGTTTTATAACAATATTTTATTTATTCCATTTAACATTTTAAGCATGCAACTGACTCTGTAATAAAAATTTCTGCTCTGAAAATTATTTGTTTTAAAATTATGTTTCTTCAAATAATAGTTTTTTCTGTAGTATTATAATAATTATTTTTTCATAGTTTTTAAAGCAAAATAGCAATATTTACAGAAAATTTAGGTATATATTTATTTTTACAATTCTTATGACTAATCATTAAAAAAAAGTAAATTATCACTAACCATCTTGACAATTTCTACATTTGAGAGCAAAACTTAAGTAATAATGTAAATTTTAAACAGGTAGTCAGAAAATTACAGAAAAAGTGTACTTGTGAATAGTACAAAGAACATACAATTCAACAGAAAGATGATGCATATGCAAATGTCAGGAACAAAACTTCATAGGCAACGTGAGTGTACACAAAGTGGGTATTGTTGGCATACACAGCTCAAGACTATAAAGAAAGGAAGAACAGGGGTCCCAATTAAAGACGTTTGCTGCAACTGAGTTCTTTCATGAAATATGGCTAAAAGAAATTACCTGCATGACTTCATACACAGATGAATGATCAGAAAGCTGGAGATGTGCAGTTTGACCTGCCTAGCTGAAGAATTCAGAATTAAAAATGAGTCATTATGTGCACTTGGAAAGTCTTCCAATCCATAGGTATAGCTGTTAGAAAGGTTGGAGGTGACTATCAAAGGGAAACAATTGCAATAGATGACTGATCAGCAACAAAGTACAGAAACAGATGATATGTGCTGTGGTTTACTGTGGCCAGACACCTTCATAAAGGTGGTCTATTCGTCCACCACCCTGAACCCAGCATTCCTTTGAAAGCTAACCACTGGTGACACCATTAGGAGTGGTGTAAGGAGAAAAAAAAATTGAAAATCTCATGAATGAAACAGTGTTCTCTTTACAGATGACAATCATTTCAGAGCCACAAATAATTCTCAACGCAAGTTGATTTAGAGAGAGGTCGGGACACAGTTTCCTCCCAGTAAAATCACAGAAAGAAACCACTAAGGTGATCCTGGAATTAGGAGTGATCTTTTTGAGGAGGCATAATGCTAAACGGGTACATTGAGCTACATGTTTTTGACTGAATTTCTGTAACCTGAAATCACTATTCTAAGGAGTTGATCCTTCTCCAAGTTCGTTTTTCCCGAGGTACTATTAGACTAGACTTCCTTTTTATGGATGGCAATGCCCAGACTATTGATGTTCAGTAGATACTGGGAAGTGAAGATTTCATTCTAATGAAATGGTCAGCATTCTTTCCTAATTTAAATCCCATAGAACATGGATGCTTTGCAGCACAAATACATCCTTTGGGGAGCATCCAGCAACTGAAAAAGATACTCATTGAGAAATGGGCACTCTTACGTCAAGAACTATTGGACAATCTGATGCTGAGTATGGAGAGACGGTGAGAAACAACCATTGTAGTAAGTGGTGGGCATATCCCATACCAACGAACATTTTCTTGTTGTTAATCCTCTCGGGCAGAGAAACGTGTAGCAATATTATGAGTTCAACAAAGCCTTTTTGGCACATCAGCTGTAGAAAGTTGCTTATTCAAGGTAACAGGTTGTGTGTGAATGGTTAGACTGCCCTAGGTCTAAACTCGTAACGTTAAAGCTCGTAGCCAAGTAGCATAGCCACTAGACAAAAGTAATTACTCATATCCGACAGACGTTATCTGGCTTATGAAGCTTTCATCACACTGTACTATATGCATTACATTCAATTTTGAGCAACAATGCTCTAATCAACCATCACCATTGCCGTTTCTCATTTCTGAATTTCACATCTCTCAGATGATTTCTCTATGTGTAATAGTAACCTGTTGCTCAGATTTTGCACAAAAGTGTATATAATGGAAAGAGGTGATCAAGTATTCATCAAGATTAACTTGTTAATTTGAAAATTACAAAGTAAACATTGGGACTGTAAAAATAAACAAATATGGAATACCTTAAGGCAAAGACATTAATTTTAAGCTATTTTTCATATAGCAGATATCTTTTAGAATAGGAATAATTTTTTTCTAAAAGTTATGCTTTAATAATCGATCTTTTACACTCTGGAAAGTATTTTACTAAGCAGAAAACATCATATTTTATACACAAAACTCTATAAACAACACTGAATGATTTTTTCCCTGGTTATATGTATATGTTTGCTGTTTCTTTCTTTTTTTTTCCCCCTACTGTATCCCTTACATACGGATATATATTTAAAAAATACTCCTAAAACTGGATTACTAATAAGCAAGATATGATTTATTTAACATCTAAAAATATTTTGTTTTCCCCAACTACAAAATTTATAAAAATATAATAGGATGTAAAATTTAAACTATTTGAGAAATAGTGAAACAAATTTTTAGTTACGATACAATTTTTTAAAAAAGGTTACAGATCTTCCAAAACCTAATATTGTGGACATAAAATAATACATATTTGATATGGGATGAGCCTTAAATGAACACTTAACAAAGACTGAAATGCAATTCCACTTCATTCAAGTGTTTGTAAATCAGTTGCCGCGACAGCTAGTATATGTAGTCAAAATATGTAGAAAAACTATTATAAAAATTTGATCATATTAAAAATTTAAGTTAATATGAAACATACAGTCATTGACGGGTCAGTATAATTAGAATAAATAAAATTCAGGATAGTAAATGGAAATTAAAAGTTTTTATGATTTTTGAATAAAAATATCTTAATTGGTTTGAATAGTAATAATTCTAAAATAGTTTTTAAGAATTTCAGAGAAATTTAGATAAAAAAAAGTAAAAAATCAATTATAAAGTTTTTTTTTACTAAAATAATAAAAAAAAACAAATCAATAATAAATAAAAATATAAAACATGACTTTTTTTCTCAAAATATTACCACTTTTAACTATTTTTTCAATCATTAATTCAAATTTATCAAACAAAATTCGTGGATGATTGTAGAAAAAATTTACTTTTTTGTTATTAAGTAAAATTTGATTGAAAAATGTTAGTTTGAATTATTTTAATCAACTTACCAGTTGAGGATGTAACGGCTTCCATCGTTGAATAATGCGTTTACTCGATAAAAAAATTCAATTAAATAAAATCATGAAATTATTAAACGCGGATTTAAACAAAATCATTACAATCCCGTCGTTCCCATAACATAGTTTGGAAAAATATTTAAAATGAGAGAAAATGATTGATTGTTTGATTAGTTTCAAAAATCCATGAACATACACACAAAAAAACCCACCCTTTATCTTAATTCCTCTTTTTACCGTAATTTGCAAAATAAATCCAGACAATAAAATTTTTTAAAATATATAATATAAAATATTTATAGAAAACAAACTTCAATAAAAAGAACTAATAATAGTATCGGGAACGGATTAGGAACTAGTGATGGGAAATCTCGTTCATTTCAAAGATTCGACTCAAAATCGTTCGTTCACCAATTTGACCCGTTCGTTTCAGGTCGTTCGCGAACGACCTTTTCAGACTCATCGAACGAAAGAATCAACTCTTTCGTTCGCGAACGAATGAACTGTGCTCTTTCGTTCGCGAACGAATGAACTAGACTCTTTCGTTCGCGAACGATTAAACTAGACTCTTTCGTTCGCGAACGATTAAACTAGGCTCTTTCGTTCGAGAACGAACGACTTTGTTGCTTCTGTGCTGACTCATTACGTCACTTGCCAATCCGGAAATTTCCGGTTGTATTGTGATTATTGTGTTTACTTCTCGACGCATGTGTTGTTATTTTTCTAAAGAGATTGTTCTTTCTGAGAAATATGTTATACATAAAACAGAAAAGGGGGGAATGCTTACACTCTTATGATTCTATTCCCCTTTCGCAGGACGGGATGACTGTCTAGGTTTTGTAATTTTAAACATTAGTTATTTTACTGCCTGAGATTACAGTGTTATTTAATGGTGTTTGTAATGCTTTTTAAAAACGTTTTTTTAGGTCCAATTTTACTTTTTATTTTACTATGAAATTTTTGCTTTTATTTATTTATTTTATTTACGTAATTATTTTAATATGAAATTTTGTCAGTACGTAGCTTTATTATTACGTTTAGATAATTCCATAAAAAATAAAGCTCAGTCACCACTGGCACTATTTTAACTTTTGAGATATTATATCATTATTTATAATATTATTCAATAATTTTTAAGTAACATTAGTAATATTTTTATCATGTCAGAACCTGATGTTGTTTTTGAGATGAGGTACTTAGGGTCAACAAAAATCCATAGTCGAAAAATAAAGATTTTATTATCTGCACGAGCATCTCAAAAAAATCAGCTTTTAATAATGTATTGCCATTACATTTACAAAGCTCCAATTTTTAAAAAATAAGTTAATTATTCCAGCAAATAAAACCTAGAAAAATGTAACTTAGAGCACATGATTATATAAAATGTAATAAATAGGAAAGGTGATATATTTTTTAAAATAAAAAAGTGACTAATTCAATGAAACAATTAAAACGAATAAAAATATTATTTAACTATCACGAGCACGGGTAGATTTACCGTTCGAGAAATTATGTTCTGATATGATGCATTGAAATATGCACGATTTCATTTGAATCTTTTCAATTTATTCCTCATTTATTTATTTTTACTTCCTGGAATATATGCCAATAGTCGTATGAATTGAATTAAGGACAGGATTCACTTTGAACTCAACTTTTGGACAAGCACCTTTGTATAAGTATGCATATGTAAACTGGGTATTTTCTAATTAAAGTATTTTTTCAGTTTTATAAAAATGCATAGTTTTTACTAAAATAATTCTTAAAAATTATTTTTTAAAATTTATTTTTGTATTCACAATACACAGACTATTGTAAAATTATGTCTATTTTGATTTGACAAAAGCGTAGAAATGAATATATATATTTACATATATATAAACTATTAATACTAAAAAAATTGTCAACTTTCTGAAAGTGCAGACTGGCATGCCTTAAACTCTGACGAGTTTGGCAGAAAATTTGACAGATGTTTATAAAATATATACTAGGTATGTGTACCCAAAATTTAACTATCCAGCTTTTATCGTTCTGTAGTTCCCATACTAACTTACGTTTAAAACAGTCAGATAGACAGATTTCTTCTACACTGATGTTACAGAAAATTTGATTGAAATGTATAAGTTTGGTGCTAAGATCTTAAACCAAATTTCATCCATCTAGCTCAAAAGGCTTTTGCATTATTTTTGTCAAACATAGACATTTTCTGAAAATGTGTTTTCTAATTGAAGGAAGAATGAAACGTGGAGATTCATTAAAATCTTGAGTTCAAATTTTTTTCTCAATTGCAATATTTTCTCTAAATTTTATAAATGAGAAAATAAAAATGCTAATTGAAGCATATATATATACATATATATATATAATATAAATTTTTTCTTAAAACCAGAGCGAGATAGTATATTGCAGTGTTTCAAAATTTAACAAAACAAGAATATTTAAGCAAATAAATAATAACATAAAAGCAATTTTAAACAAATGAGAATGAGCACCTTTCTTTTTTTTCATTTATAACTATTTTAACAGCTGAAAAATAATTGGATTCAATGATACAATAATAGATGTGACATATTTATTTATTTATTTACTTTGAAAAAGAATTATATATATATAAACTTTTAAAAAATAAGTAAATAATTTAACATGACAGCAGTGCACGTGACTTAAATAAAATTTATTTTATATTTTTTTATAATATCTTAAATTTACGAATAAAAGAGCACGCAAAATACAAAAAGACAAATGAAATGTTCGCATTGATTCATTTTAAGACTATATTGTATTATAAAGTATTTCTGAAATGTTTTTTTTAATTAGTAGTATTAAAAGGTAAAATTTGGTATCATAACAGAAAAGTCGTAATATACTCCGACATTTTTTCAATAAAAATCTTTTACAATTAAAACTTCCTGAAATCTCCAATATAAATAAACGGCAATGCCCTCCTCCATCTCCATCCACCAGAAGAAGAAGAAAATTCCCACACTTTCTGATTCCAGGAATTGAAAAATGTTATCGCTACCTCCCATAAAGTACTTCCTTTTTACTAAACGAGTGTCCAAAATTTGTTGTGATAAAAAAGCTAAACGCCGTGTAATCGCCCAAGGTCAACTACTAGTCTTTTGCTAAGCGACATTGAAACATCTGCCACCTCTCCCCTCCCTCTGTTTTCTCATTCTTTTGCGGACATAACCACAAACATCTTATCTCTAGGAGGTTCAGGCATGAAATTAGCAAGTTCCCCACAGTCGTTCGTAAACAGGAATAACCAGGTCCACACACTCGTTCGCGAACGACTGTGTGGATCCACACACTCGTTCGTAAACAGGAATAACCAGGTCCACACACTCGTTCACGAACGACTGTGTGGATCCACACAGTTAATGAACTGATATAGCAGGGTCCGCACAGTCGTTCGCGAACGAACGACTAATCCAGAAAATGGCGACCCGACTCAGTTCGTTCACTTAGATGACCCGTTCGTTTTGACCCGTTCGTTCGCGAACGACCCACCTCTATTAGGAACCTTCATTTCCATTTCGCTCTTCGCATCGAAATCTTCTCTCCGTTCACAGTAAGTTCATTTCATACGGACGTTCGGGAAATCTGCATTTCAAAACGAACTGTAACATTCACTTTATTAGACGATTAATTAATGCAGCATTGATTGGCAGAAAATAAAAATATTATTTCCTGTATCATTTTCTGAAAGCATTGAAATTCGAATATAAAACTGACAGGTAAATCATCCATTTCTGATTAAGATATGTCTTCCCATTTAGTTCTGTACTGTATGTAGCTTTTCCCCCCGTAAAAATAGACTTAGAGCATGAAAGCCAAAGAATAAGTATTTTTCCTGGTTTTTGAATGGAAAGGACTTTTTTCCTTGAATATTTGTCGCTTGTAAGCGTAAATACTCAATTTCAGAATAAAATAAGGTTGCCAAGGTTGAATTTTTTGACAATTTCTGGCAAATTTGGTAATCCTTTTATCTTTTAGGAAGGAAATTCTTGCGAATTTTTGGGTAGTTGCAGGGTTTTACCATCTCAAACGCCAAACTGTACCACATAATTAAGTCTTACCTTTAAGCATTGCTTTTGTGAAATAATTTTAGGTTTACAGTTTTTTTATTTAATCATATATTTTTCAAATACTACTAGGTGTGAAGACTCTTTAGTGGCTTACTTTATAGGTCACCTATCTGAATTTAAAAACTTTTCCAATTTATCCTGAATGATATATAAGCAAATGATTTCTGAAATGTGTTAGCATTATATACAGACAAAATATTCTGTTTGGTGCTATGCTAAATATTAATATGAGGTATTTGTCATTTCAGGGACTTATTGTTTTACAATAAATTGATTTAAGTTCTTTAGTAAGCTTTCATATTTTTTACTTCCATTATTAAAAAATATTGAGAAGTAGATATTGTTTTTTTTTTTTTTGTAATCATAAAAAAAGGCATAGATTTTTTTTACATGCATTAAATGTAAGATGTTCAAAACAAATATAGAAATGCATTTTCTTATTTGATGCATTGAATTTATATTCTTTCATAAATGTGATAATCCCAAAATTTTTAAACAGCTCCATTTATGTTAGTTATGTTACACTCATAAAATATGAATGAAAGTGTTATAAAAGCAAATAATAAAGCACTATAAAAACAAATAATAAAGCACTATAAAAACAAATAATAAAGAGAGCTGATAAAAACTGCATTAAAACACAAAGTTGTTGTAAAATAACAATATCAATTTTTTGTGTTGCACTTTTATAATTGTTAATATAAAAGAACTGCCATTTTTCAAATTACTATTTTACTTTTAAAATTTTTAGTTAAGTTTAAGCCTTTTCTAAGATAATTGTTTATGATAAGTGTGCAGTCAAAAACATAATGATCATTATCATGTACGAAACTGCCTTTGCAATATGAAGAACTTAGAAAATGAAATCTATCACATAAGAAAGGGGCTGTGGTTCTTAAAAAATTATATTATAATTTTATTACTAGTTAAAATAAATCATCTATAATCTTGATCTTGAATAATTGGATTTGAATCTTATTTATTCTTGTAACTTTTCCATTTACTCATTATAAATTGATTAATTTTAAATTTCTACTAAAGAGTAAGCAAAAGAAAAACAGTTTTCTATTCCAAAGTTATAATCTATATAGCAAAATGGTCAGATTGTTCATTGTTTGGTTTCTGCTATGTCCGTTATCTTGACATTTATCAGATTGATTTACACCAATTGGCCTCTATAAATGTTTTATGATTTTTAATTTTAATATTGTTCCTAAGAATGCAGTTTGCTGTAAAATAAAAGTAGTCATTTCAAGTTAGAGACTGTGTAATCTAAACAAAATGTCTGAAATCAATTTTTGTTTTTTAATGCATATAGCAAATATAATCTCATTATTGAAACACAGTCTATCTGTATGTACATCATGATGAGCATCACCTGTAGAAACATTAACCTCAGTTAATATTTTTTCTCTCAGAATATATATTTAAAATATGTATAATTTTTCTTAATATATATTGAACAAGTTTTGAACGTTATTAGAGCCCATCACTTCACCTGGAACTTGGTGTAATAAGAATTGCCCATTTAATAAAGCCATATATTGAATGGATTGTAGATATTTGATTTGGGTACCATACAAATAGCCTCCTAGAATCCCACATTATAATGTAATGGCATTTTCATTGAATGAGTGGTACCAATTTTTTTTCAATTCCTGTTATTAGCTCTCACTCTTCCTATATATATATACAAATTTTCAATTGTTAATAGATTATTTTTTATTCATCCAATCAAGTTCAATTAAATTTTTTAAACTTGTAGTAGATGACATTTGATGTTAATACAGTTATTTCAAATATTAATTCATTAATTTTTATTTATTAATTAAAAACCAATTTTCTCACCTTTATAGAACTATTCTTTATAGCAGTTACATTGAATAATTGTTATTTTTTAATAAAAAGTAATTGAAATAAAATCTTTCCTAAGTTCCTCAATTTTTCCTAATATCCAAAGTAGGAATTGATGTTAAAAAATTGTTTTTTATATTATTTGTTTCTCTATTATATTAAAAAAACAATGTCATATGTCTGTTATAGTTAGAACCCCGATGTGAAAGAATGAATTTTATGACGTGGATTTTGTTCCCATGTTTTTCTTGCCATTGAGAGAAACTTGACTAAGAAATAGGAAGAACAAAAATTTTAAAGTTATATATTTTGCCTTTTAAAATATTTTTTAGTGATAGTCAAAATTATTTATTCATCTCATTCTTTATTCTTCAAAAATAATCTTTGTTATTTTGTGTAATATTTTCTAATTCAAAGATTGCCTTTGATAATTTTTTCATTTGTTTGTATGGCAATTACAGACTTACATCAGTTTTTATACTATCATTTGAGCACAATATAAGGCTTAAGAAAATAGTTATAATTTGTTGTTTTTTATTACAAATTTTTCCTGTTATATCTAAAAATATATTTTTTATTGCTTTGAGTACAGTCCCTATTTATATTATACATCTGTATTAATATTTGCACAAGGTATTGAACTCAAAATTATTATAACAAAAATAATCTGTTATACATTAAAAATTTTGCCTTTTATATAAAAAAAATCATGCAATCAAAATTCATAACATTTCATCCCTATTACGAAAAAAAAAATATTTTGTTTGTCATTATAGAATAATTTGCTTCAAGTTTTATTAAAGCACTAGTCGTCTTTAGTGACCAAATGATTCACTAGGAATACTGATTATATTTAAACTTATTTAAATCATATAGACACATTTTTTAATTCCACGAAAATAGCTGACATTGAAACTGAGTTATTTTAATTATCTTGTATAAATATTGTCTAATATGCACATGAATCTTTGTAATGGGGATTTATCTCATAATACATCACTATTAAAAACGTACATGTCCTGTCCGTCTTTCTTTTAAATTAAATGTTTTTTTAAAAAAAATCTGTCCTGTATATTAAACAAAACTTGTATTTAAAACTTCTTTTTCAATCATCAGTAATGGAGGAAAAATCATTTGATCAGATAATTAATGAAACAAGATAAGCAGTTTGAACATCAAAGTAACAATAAAATGTTACTAAAAATTAAGTTTAAAAAAATCAATTTTTTTTTTAATTTTGAAAAAGTGTAAAATTTATTTTTTTCAATAATAATTATTGCTGAAAATTCTAGATGAATGTACTTTCTGATTATAAATGTTTTAAATATTATATAGTAATAGTTTCTAAATAATGGAATATTATATACAATGTGGTTTGAAAATTCGTTGAAATTCTGTACAATCCAAATAAATGACTCCTAAATTGCTATACTGTTAATGAAGTTATGAATGAAAATATGTTTACATTTTGAAGGTTGAATCATTTCAAAATTAAGTTATGTTTAATTAGATTCTCAGTCTCTTTGTAGTTGTTGACAACCAGTTTTTCTAAACATTGTTTTTATTAAAAAATTCTGGATGACAAGAAAAAATTCTTTTGAAAATTCAACAAAATGATTTAATAATATTTTTTTTAAATTTATGTTCCATTAAAGATTTTAATGAATATTAATCCAAATTAAAGATAGAATATCACAGGTATGAATCATAGCAAACAAATATTATCTATGTGGTTGGAAAGAGGATTTCATGAACCGCATGGTTAATTAAATAGGCATAAAACTTGAGTTATATAAAATTTAATCATTAAAAAATCCTGTTGCCGATCCAAATGGCAAAACTGAACTGTTTCATATATAAGATGTTATTTCATATTTGAAGGGAATATATATTTTTCATATAACAGTTGGATTGTTGATGCCTTCGGAAATATAATTCAATGCATCTAGTTGTATGGTGAGTAATTGTATCCATTACTCAAAAATTGTGAAAATTGAAATCATTTCATTGTTTTTGAAGTTGCAGTTTTCTGTCGATTGATTGATTTTCTTCGAATGTTATGAACCTATTTGTTGATTGGATTTTTTTCCACGAAAGGCAAAGATCGTCCAAATTGTGTCTGTCAATACATATTAGGTTATTTTTATTGTTGTTAATCTGTAATACTGTTTCTTTATCATGTCAGTCCTATAATTTGAAAAAGAAAAAGATTTGAAGAAATACTGGATGGATTATTCATGACAACCTGATCTTATTGATAAAAAGAGTATGGGCTCAAGAAAATAAAAGAATTTTGGTCCTATCTGTATTAGGAATCAAGATCCAGAAAACTCCATGTGATGCAACGCTCTATCTAAAGACTATATGAGGTGAGGTGTGGCGCTTTTATCAAGAAAAGAAATATCTTTTTCTCTCGCTAATTTGGAAGCGAACTTGAGGCGCTGAGCACTATTGTTATTTAAATATCGATTTGCTATCTACTTGTGTTACTTTCATTTACTCTTGGTGTATTTACAATTGTTTCCTTTGTGTGTACCGTAGCTATGTTTTTTTGTCTTTTTTCCTAGAATTTTTGTATAATAAGGTATCGCTTTCAATTACCCATTATGTTGGGCTTTTTTCACCGCACACCCACTTGACAATTTCGGAAACGTTATATTATTTATAAAAAAAACTACAAAAATTGTATCAAAACATCTTTGTCAAATCAGTCGATTGGAAAATGTAATTTTGTATTCATCCAGAGAATTCGTGTTGTTATTTATGGTTATACAGCAGCAGATTTAAGCCGAAAGGAGCGTTTCTTGTTTTTGAAGTAGCGCCAACTAGATCCAAGAGTACGACTTAGCTACACACTCACCACATTTGTTTGCACAGCCCCTTTTTACAAGAGAGGGGCACGGTCACACATCTCACAGAAGAACAACCATGCCCGAACTGGGACTCGAACCCGGGATTTTCAGAACACCAGGAATACGCTCTACCTCTGTGCTAGAAAACCGGCAGAGAATTCGTGCCAATAGCAAGTATTTGATTGATCACAAAAATGCAAATGTTTAGCCTCATATTTGAAGTGTCAGTCTTTTGTGCGAGAATATAAAATTGAGATGAGCATTCACATTTGCTGAATGAACTATAATTTGCATGTAAAGCTCTTCAGTTAATCAATTTAATAAGAACTCGTTTCTTGGATAAGGCTCGAAAGTATGGGAGAGATATGTCGATCCAGATCTTCGTTTGACAATGCTTCAAAATTATGAAAGGAGCTGTAAATAAAATTAAACAAAACTAAAGCACTGATTACATCCAAAGACAAATTGAAACTCACCCTCTGATATTGCTTTTACTCCTTCTAATTTGTAAAGTCATAAGAAAAGTTTGTGGTTATGTAATGTGGTACTGAAATGCATTTTCTTTTCCAGGTGGCTTTTTGTGGTTACCAAATGTTATGCAAAAGCTAATAAAATCTCCCCCCTTCATAATAATGAAGAGCGTAGAGGATAATGAAGTTTTTATGTTCATTTTCCCTGATATGAATCCAGCTTTTTTTTTAATTGAGAAGAGACCATAAAAAGCATAAAGGATGGAACTGTATGACAAATCTTCGGTTAATGTACAAACTGAAACTCCCATCGATATGCATTATCATTCTACTTTAAAAGAAAAACTTTATTCTTGTGATGTATGCAATAGATTATTTCCTGATAAAAGTCATTTAAATCAGCATTATCGATCTCATACGAATGAAAAACCTTATACTTGTGATGTATGTAATAAAGTTTTTTCTTATAAGGGCAATTTAAATCAGCATTACCGAACTCATACAAATGAAAAGCCCTATCCTTGTAATCTATGTAGTAAAAAATTTTCACGCAAAAATTACTTAAATAGACATTATCTTTTCCATTCAAAAGTAAAACCTTATTCTTGTGATAAATGCAATAAAAGATTTTATGAAAAGAGTCATTTAAAAGAGCATTATCAGGTTCATACAAATGAAAAACCCTATTCTTGTGATGTGTGTGGTAAAGAACTTTCACGGAGAAGTAGCCTGAATAAACATTACCGGCTTCATACAAATAAAAAATCTTATTCTTGTGACATATGCAGTTGTGTATTTTCTGATAAATGTCATTTAAAAGAGCATAGTCAAATACATAAAAATGAAGAATGTCATTCCTGTGATATATGCAAAAAAACTTTCTCGTCTAAAGGTAATTTATATCAACATTATCGAATTCATACAAACGAAAAGCCATACCCTTGTAATTTATGTAATAAAAAATTTTCTCACAAGAGTTATTTGAATAGACATTATCGTTATCATTCAAAAGAAAAATCCTATTCTTGTGACGTATGCAACAAAACGTTTTATGAGAAGGATCATTTAAAAAATCATTATCAAACTCATACAAATGAAAAACCCTTTTCTTGTGATCTGTGTGGTAAAACATTTGCGCGGAAAAGTATTTTGAGTAAACATTATCGTTCTCATACAAATGAAAAACCTTATTCTTGTGATGTGTGCAACAGAATGTTTTCTGATAAAAATTATTTAAAAGAGCATTTTCGGACTCATACGAATGAGAAACCCTTTTCTTGCGAAATATGCAGTAAAGAATTTGCTAGTAAGCGCAATTTAACACAGCATTATCATAATCATACGAATGAGAAGCCCTATTCTTGTAATTTATGTAGTAAAGAATTTTCTCGAAAGATTTATTTAAGTAGGCATTATCGTTGCCATGCTGAAGAAAAACTTTTCTTAAGACATATGCAATAAAGGATTTTGCCAGAAATCTCGTTTAAAAGAATATTATCGAACTCATACAAATGAGAAGCCGTTTTCATGTGATGAATGTGGTAAAGAATCTTCTGGAGAACGTGATTAAAATAGACATTATCGCACTCAACATTGGAAAAACCTTTTGTTTGTGATATTTGTGGTAATAGTTATACCAAAAGACTTTATCTGGATAATCTCTTATAATTAACAGCAATGAAAAACCTGATTCTGTGAATTATGAAATATGAAATATTATGAATTGCACGTTCAAACAAGCAAATAAAACATAAAAAGAAAATGAAATCTCCAATCTCTGATTTCAAGTTATCATATGAGAGCATTATTATTTTAGAGTCATTATTTATTTAAAATAATTTGAGACATTAACGTTCTTCTCTCTCTCTCTCTCTCTCTCTCTCTCTCTCTCTCTCT
>JAOUZG010045130.1:123250-138101 GCA_026289955.1 Argiope argentata | reverse complement strand
ATGGTTTCCCTTCATCTGTGAGATGTGTGAATGTACCTCTGTGTAAAGGGTCTGTGCAAGGGAATGTAATACGTGTGTAGCTAAGACGTACCCTTGGCCCTAGTTGACGCTGCTTAAAACAAGAGACGCACTGTCTGCTTAAAATCGCTCTTTGGGTAAGCGATCTTGTCCTTGGTAAGTGCAATTTGAAACAACAACAAAAATTGTGAAGAAAACGAATATACATCATTAAAAAGTTTTTTTAAAAAATTTATATTTAAATATAGAAATACCATTTTCATTTGTTAATAATTTTGGAAGATACGAATTTCTATATTTAAGTCATAGTGATTATTTATATATTGATGGTTAATTTTGTGTTAATGCTGAGTGAAGTTTGCTTGAGCTTATTTCTATATTTCTGATATTCGCTGATTGGATATTCGCTAGTTATATTTTGAAGCTCCATTGATTAGCAACGAAAAACGAACAATATAGGGCCTGAAAATTTCGTACGTTGATTTATATTTGACTGTTGTCATTCGACAATAAGTAATAAGTGCGATTTCTGTTCTACATGGTGTGGGTGGGTGGGTGGGTGTGCGTGCGCGCGCGCCTGCTGTGAAGGTTATTATAAAAAGTTTGACAAAAATGTAACTTTTTTAATAGGTTATAGTGTAAAAGTTCCAGTGGGAAGAATGCAGGAAAATAAATACATTTGTGAAGGAATCGGTACTGTTTACCATTATTTAAAAGGAAACATAAAAATCTCGGAACTAAAAAAAAATCGGAAAGTTGAAAATAATGACTTAGGTACAGTACTGATTATCCTTTGCATAAATAAAATGTATATTAGTTTTCCAACAAATTACCACTGTTGTTGTTATACATTACCATTTGTTAAGTAAAAATATTAAATTTACGCATGTCACATTAGAAATTCACTAAATATTACGATCATTGAAATAAACAAAACAAAAAAATTCCTCGTACTCACTCATTGTGCCTTTATTAGTAAATTGTTTTTTCTGAATACTTAGCGGGTTTGTTTGTTCAGCAAAAAGGCTGTAAATTGTAGCTTTGGCGTCCCTGATTTTTTCTTCTGCACGGTGTATCGTATTAAAATTATGGATATTTACACAAAGAAACATGGCAAAATAGAAAAGTTTAACATACTTAAAATTGGAAAAACTATGAAAAATAAATAGCAAATAAAATGAAAAAAATATATATAACCTCATCTTAGAAAGAACAAAAAGCAAAAAATGTTGGAATTTCCGGATTTACACTCGGCCAGTTATAAGCCGGCAAGTAGAAAGGCTGAAAAATGCTCTTCGATCGAAGACAAGCCCCGCTGGGACAGCTGAAAGCCACTGTACAGTAATTTTTTTGTTTTTACTGCGCATGCGTTTGTAGAATTGGGCGGGTTTCTTGGCAGATAAAAACTGATCACTTATCATAAATTCGCTCCGACTTTTTTTGCTCTTTCTGATTTCCTGTAAAAAAAATTTTTGTTTGCAATTTATTTTGTGAAGTTTTCCAAATTTAGGTATGCTGATCTACTTTTTTTCATTTCATAATGTTTGTGTATGTGTAAATATCCATCATTTTAATACGATACGCAACGAAAAAGAAAAATTCATGAACGCCAAAGCGACAATTTATAGCCAAGCGTAAAACGCCAGACTCTTTCTTATGAAATTGTGACAAACATAAATCAGTCATTTTCTACGCATGTGCTGCCTTATAACTGACCGAATGTAAAACCCGAAATTAAACCCCTTTTTCCATTAGTCGGTCTCCAGCCTTGAAAGGAGGCAGTCGCAGAGAGCTGATTATCTAGCCATTCTACTAGTAGTACCTTCTCGTTCAAGGCTAATATTAGGAATGCTCCTGAATATCACCCAGAGATATTTAGTCTGCTTATTAGAACCGAGTTGGAGATTCTTAAGCTAGAGGAGGAATCTCGTTCCTTCAATCAGTCTATTCTTGATAGGTTCCAAAATAATCAACAGCACCCAGAGCAATAACTTTTGGAAGTGAAAAGGATACAAGAAATAAATTAAAAAAACTCATAAAACAAGATAAAGAACTAAGGTATCATAGCCCCTGCCAAATCAAATGTTGCAAGAAACATTCGATGCAGATGGATGTTTACTCCATCGATTCTGATGAAGCCCACCAAAGCATGCTTAAAAGACCACATGCCAGTGATCGGTTTTAGACTGTTTCACCAAGAAAATGTGTAAAACAGCAAAGAACCAGAAATATCGACAAAAGCATCCCCATTAAAAATAAATATGATGTCCTGCAACAAAATTATTCCGATGAGAAAATTGAAAAAAAGCTGCATTCCTTCAATTAATTTGAAATTACCTGATCATTACAATATCATCCTTCAACAAATTCATAAACTAAAAGAATATTTCTCAACAACGCAATTTCTATTACTCCAGCAACTGATAAACAGAGTGAAGAGATAATTAAATTTCTGGATGACGCAGGTGAAGAGTACATCCTCTTCGAAAGTGAAGATAAAAGATAACTGAAAGCAATTGCCAAAGGTCTTCCTGAGAATACTAATAAAGATGAAACTATGAAGGTGCTGCAAGACAAAAACTACGTTGTCATCAGAATTTCGCAGCTTAAAAACTTTAGACAACAGGAATTATAACCCATATTCCTGGTGGATTTAAAGAAAACGCTTAGTTCAACTAAAATCTGCAACGAAACAAGGCTCCACCTTAAAATCAAAGTGGAAACTTACAGTGAAAAAATCTAATGTCACGATATGTTTCAACTGTTCTGGATTTTTCCACTCATCTCAACTGCCGAATGGCGCCCAAATGCAGGAAATGAGGTGGTAAACACCAAATAAGAGACAGCCAAGTGAAGGAAAAAATCCAATACCCTGCATGCGTCAACTGCAGTGAAACAAGTCATCTGGCAGCTTGGAAATGGTGTAAAAATTTTCCCAAATTGGTCTACCATGTTGATCATCCCACATACGCACAGACTGCAAAGATATCTCGTCAATAGAAAAGATATCCACCCTCCCCCAAGAACACACAACAATACATTACGAAAAGCATTTCCTGCAGCCTGAAGCAAGAAGAAGGCTGAACTGAACATAAAACGTAAGATATTTATGAACTGAAAAAAATTCTGGTCGCCCTCAAAGAAATCAAAATTGTTCTTCAAGAATTCCCTGGTTTAATCAAAGCATCTAAATAAAGTTGAAAATCTAAAGATCCTGAAGAGAAGTTTATCATTCTCAATGTTCTTATCTGTTAAAATTACGCCTTTACAGACTCACCTTCTTTATACTGAGCGCCTGTCTTTCCAGTTGCACTTTTAGACGGTTGACAAGCGGTAATACGTCTAGGCCTGGATGGTCATTTTAATATCTAACTCCATCTCGGTTGTTGACCACCTCGATCGTGGTGATTGTGTTGAAAATAATGAAGGAACCAATCTTGTTCTGGATTAATATGTTATTCACATATTCACAGCAAATTAAAATAAAATGAAACATGAAAAGAAAAAGAAGTTAGTCTCTCGTTCATGGCGAATCGCACTGCCCTCGTTCTCCTTCGCTCATCCTTCCTCTGTCCCCTCTCGGTTCTTCTTCGGCCCTCCCGTGGTTCGCCCCTTTGGTACCACGTGACCTTTTGCCTCCTAGCAGGTTTTCTTATCGTCATCGTTGGGAGTTGCGGAGCGGGTATTACCCCCCCCCCCCTGGAGAAGCACATTGTTCACCTCAGAGACAATGCTGCGACGTGGGAAATGGAGAAATTGCTACTCGTTGACTATCGTCTATTATAATAGAAGGTTGAACCTGAAATGACAACAAAGTTCCAAACAATATTTGGTCGCTAACGGCTTGGAAAGGGGTAGAAAAGAGGAGAGAGAGCAACTAATATGCAGTTCCCGAAGAAAAGAAATCACAAATATGCAACTTAAAACATATATAAAAACATGTATAAAAACGAATATATATTACATATGCACAAGATAAGAAATACAAGTAAGAAAACAGATGCAAAAACACTTTCGTACATTTCCTGAAAGCTTTTGTTTTCTTTACTGCTGCAATGGTAATCTAGATAGAGAGTCTGCATTGCAGTGCTTATACCTTTTCGATATGATATAGTTATGTCATATCTTTGCAAGGCTAAAGACCACCGTGTAAGTTTTGCGCTATGAAGAGTTTGCTGTGTGAGATACGTCAAAGGGGTGTGGTCGGAGATAACTTGAATACGAGCACCAAATATCCATGTGTCGTACTTTTTCAAAGCTTCCAAAACGTCATAGGCTTCTCTCTCGATAGTAGCCCACCGTGTTTGAGTTACAGTCAATTTCTTGCTGAAAAATGCGATAGGTCTTACCTTTCCATCATCACCTACCTGAGCTAAGTGTGCTCCAACAGCTGTTGCATCTGTAAATAACTGAATTGGTTTATCCAGTTGTGGAGTATATAATGAAGGCATCTTGACTAATTCTTCTTTTAAAGTTTGGAAGGCTTTCACTTGGTCTTTGGTCCATTCAATTTTGTTGGGTACGTTCTTCTTGGTGAGGTTTGTTAGCGGTAGTACTAAGGAGGAGAAATTTGGGATGTAATCCCTATAATAGTTTGCGAGCCGCAGCAAACTACGGACTTATTTTTTATTTGTGGGTCTTAATAATCTATTTATGGCTTCAATTTTCTCGGGATCCAGAGAGTGCCTTCCTGAACCCACAATGTGGCCCAGAAACTTTACTTCTTTCTTGCCAAACTCGCATTTTTCCAGGTTTACGGTAAAGTTAGATTCTTGAAGTGTACGAATTACTTCACTGATATACCTTTTATGTTCTTCCCAGCTTTCAGAAAAAATGGCGACATCGTCAATGTATGTACAACAATACCCTCGGTGCTTTGAAAGGATCTTATCCATGCTCCTTTGGAATGTGATTCCTGCATTTTTCATTCCAAAGAGCATCACATTCCATTGGTACAACCCCGAATGCGTGATAAAAGCAGTATAGTGTATCGCTTCAGGCTTCATGGGGATTTGCCAATATCCTTTGGTGAGATTTAATATCGTTATAAATCTAGCTTTTCCTATCTCGTACAATAGTTTAGTGACCAGTTTCATTGGATAGGCGTTTGCAATCGTATATTTATTTAACTGACGGTAGTCTACACACAGTCTGATAATACCATTTTTCTTTGCAACGCACACCATGGGATGTGCTCAGTCGCTTTCACTGCGTTCAATGAGTCCTGTCTCTAAAAGTTCTTGGACTTCTCGTTCGACTTCCCCTTGCAAAACAATTGATACACGATACGGGCTTAATCTCTTGAAGACACAATCGCTAGTTACGTTAATGTTATGTCCCGGCACTTCAGCTTTCCCTGGATAATTGCTGAAAATGCCCTTGTACTGAGATAGAATATCAATCAGCTCAGCCTCTTGTTGTGCTGATAG
Organism: Argiope argentata; assembly: GCA_026289955.1. Lineage (NCBI taxonomy): Eukaryota > Metazoa > Arthropoda > Arachnida > Araneae > Araneidae > Argiope > Argiope argentata. Next base: position 132,654 of record JAOUZG010045130.1, on the reverse strand, counting down.
CTCATCTCCTTGATCATGAATTTGTCTTCTTATATCACAACTGATTTTACTTTTCTGACTGTAATCGGTTGGAGCATGAAATATTTCTCCGAAGTCACTGCCTTGCTCATATATGAATCCAACTTGCTCAAACAGTACCATATATGGCCGGATTTTATTTACATTTATCTCCTTGTTCGAACCGTCTTCCATCTCTACGAGTACTGAATGGGGTCTTGTTAAAGCATCGACACTCACGGGTCCGATAAATTTCTTTAATAGCTTATGGGAAGAAACTGAATTCAAGATCAGAACCTTTTGTCCTACTTGAAAAGTCTTTTCACGAGAGCGCAGGTTATATCTTCCTGCATATTCTGCCTGAATTTTTTCGGCATTCTCCTTAACAATGCCATGAGCCTTTTCCAAATTTTCCTGTAAATTCTCTAAATAACTTTCAATGGTTTTGGAAACACCTAATGGGATTCTTCGTTTTCCTGTTCAAAAATCTTTCATTGGAGATAAGGACCCTCTGGGTAATCTTCCATAGACCATTTGAAATGGTAACAGTCCTGTCGTAATGTGTGGCACTTCCCTCTACGTGAATAACCGATATGGTAGATGTTTGTCCCAATCTTTTCCATTTTCCTGGATGTTTTTGCTCAACATTTCTTTTAGGGTTTTATTCCATCTTTCAACTGCACCTATACTTTCCGGGTGCCCTGGAGTAGCAAATCTTGGTGTTGGGCCAATGGCTTTCAGGAATTCTTTAGTTAGAGCCGATGTGAAGTTAGTACCTTGGTCAGTGCAAATGACTTCGGGCAATCATGTAGTTGTGAAAATGTTCACGAGCACATCGCAAGTAGTCTTCGGAGTAATATTTCTTACTGGGATGGCTTCTGCCCAATGTGTACACATTTCAATAGCACAAATGATAAAACCTATGTCCTCTCTCGGACGGTGGTTCTAGTGGACCTATGCAATCAATACTCCAAACTTGAAACGGATTCTCTGGTCTGACGATAGTTTGTATTGGGATCCTATCTCTGTATGTAACTGCCCTCCTAGTTTGACACTGTTTGTAAGATTGGCAAAATTCCTTCACGTCTTTCTTCATTCCTGGCCAGTAGAATGAGTACTTTATTCTTTCCTCCGTCTTTCTCTCTTCAAGATGACCTGCCAATGATAATTCATGCGCTGCCGTAAGCACACATTTCCGCTTGCACTCTGGTAACACTACCTACTGTACCTTTTCTCCACATACCCATTCAGAGTGCAATAAGATGCCATCTTCAACTGAATAACCATTCTGTTGGGAATTACCAAATATCCATACCATCTTCAGAGAATCATCTCCCTTTTGAAGCTTAGCAAAGCAATTTTTCTCATCCAATGGATTTTCTTCACTATCCTTTTGATTTGATTCTTCATGGATATGTTGCTCTGAATCGACATTATTTACCATTGATAATGTATGTGCGTCTATTTTCTTACATAATGCTTCATATGTAGTCGAGGAGATCAGCATGTCACTTACGAGTTTCCTCGATACTGCACAAGTAACATGAGCGTTGTCATGCTTCCCATCATTGATTTTTACATTGATAGTAATTAACGGGGCAAGCTCTTCTTCTCCAAAAGCTGATATTTTTATGCTTCCCTCTCCTTCTTTAGGGAAATCATTAATTATATCATGTCTGATGACAGTGCTCTCAGCGCCTGTATCTACGATACCTTCAAGGGTATTGTCTCCGACTTCCACTGGTATCTTCTGTAGAGGACTCATTCGTGTTACTTCTTTTCTGGCGTCTTTAAATGTGTTCTGAGAATCGTACTTCATCCGTCTGATTTGCGGTAATCTTATCTGGTAATCTCTGTGATCCACCCATCTCACTAGTCATTTCACCCAAACATCTTGTCACGTGGCTAATCCTTGAGCCACTATTTATCTTAGCTACCTTTGGGCACTGGGCTCTTAAGTGTTGCGATGATCCGCACTCAAAATACTGTCCCCGGTCAGAATGTTCTTGCTTCCATTTCCGAGGACTACTCGGTCTCTTATAACCAATATTCACTACATTTTTATCATGGACAAAAGGATGCTTCTTTTCGAAATTTCCACTTATTCGTTTCCTGTCATTACTGGAAGTGAATCCAGCTTTTGTGCCTCCTCTTACACCGTCATAATCATCGAGAAGATCAGCTAACTTCGAAGAAGACGAGATTTTTGTCCATGTGTCTACGAAATGTTCGCGAACTTCATTTCCAACTCTTCTTTTCATTTAATATACTATAATTAGATCTTTGAATGAGTCGAAGTACCTTACGTTAACACCATTCAACTCCTCCTCTAAGAAGCTCCTTAATTCAAATGCCAGATCCTTCCATGAAGTTTCCATTCTCTTTTGATGTTGTACGAACCGTAATCGAAAGGTTTCTGCACCTAACTTAAATCGCCGTAAAAGTAATTCCTTAACGTACTCGTAATCGTTTGACTCCTCTTCGGATTCCCTTGATATTATTTGAACAATCTCTGACGGAATAAGTGGCATTAATTGGGTAACCCAATCAGTTTTATCAATATTTAGCCGTTTAGCCTGGCGCTCAAATATGACCAAGTAAAAACTTATGTCATCATTTTTTTGAATTAAACTTCTGAAGTATTTTTTGTAACTCTAAGGAATTTCGTTTGTTGCTCATCTGATTATTTTCGGGCATTATGGATTGAGTTTAGATCGAGAGTTGTAATTTAATTTTCTCTAACTCAAATTGTTTCTCTTTTTCCTTCTCTTGCCTCTCTCTTTCCTGTCTTTCCAAACTTTCTTTTTCTTGTCTCTCTCTTTCCTGTCGCTCCAAACTTTCTTTATCTTGTCTCCTCTCTACAATGCCTTCAAACATATATTTTACAAATTCTTCATCGTATTCATTGGAATTTATTATTAATTTTCGAAGATTAGCAATCGTGAGATTTCCATTAACCTCTTCGCCTAACTCACTAGCCCATTCTTGAAGATCACACTTCCTTGCCTTAGCTATAAATGCCACTATTCTTATTTTTTAAAAGTTCTGCTTAAGGGGGAGGGAGGAGTTATACAAATAAAACCTATTCAAAGCAACACACTTGCTTGAATTAATTTGGAATGTAAAAGGTTTCGTCTGTCTTCTAGTACTATAAAGCAAAACAATGATATAGCTTAAATACCTGCACAAATGCCATCAAATTCAAATTAGGGTATTAAGTTACACAAAAAATGATGAAATAAGGAAATATTTAATAAAAGTTCATTTAACCTTAGCAATCAACGAAAATATTAATGCATACTAATATTTCTGCAAATTAATTATGAATCAAAATCACAACATAAATAATCAATCAAACTGATTTTACCTTATTAAATAAAACACAATAACATACAATTGAATGAAAATAATCTAGATATAATGTTTAACATTCAACAAATATTTAATTAAAACAAAATGCACTTCTATACTTTTTTAGCTTTTATCAAACGATAACAATACAATAATGTCAATAATGATAAAGTAATACTAGGTATATCATCGTGTATGAACTTGGTATGTGAACAGGTTTACAGATACACTTGATGTGTTATCATTTAACTAATTTCAATTTATTCAATAAGTAATGCCTCCTTTTTTAATGTTTATCCAACTATAACACACAATTCTACAATATATTAATACAAAAATTAGCTCTTTTTGGCTCTTGATTACGCAAAGCTAACCTGACATCAACCAAATCGGCAGCGCCAACTAGATTGACTCGTCCTTTTTAAGATTAGCAGGATGGGTGACGAGGATACAGACATCCCGATGGATCCCACAGATTTCAGCGTGCTACAGAAAGGGACCATGCTCATCAAATAAACTTGGAGAGCATATTACAACATATGGCCAACGCCAAAGTATTGAAAAGATGAAACGGACTATAATCCTCATGATGATGGATGAGCTCTACAGAATCTTCAAGCATCAAATCGAGGAGTGGCATTCACTTATGTAGAGCGTTCACTCCCAAAATTTATGATAGTGAAAATTACAATATTATCTGAGAGGAATTCAATAATAAATTAAGAGAAATAGAGTACTGCCCCGATGAGGATCTAGTTAATGACTCTAGTGATTAGGAGGAAGTAGAGAATGTAAAGAAGAACCAAATATTTCTAAAAAATATTGCATAAAATGAGTGAAACCATAAACAGAAATGTAGAAACTGAAGCAGTAGAAATAGAGGAAAAAGGTAAAACCCTTGAAAAAAATACTAAAAGTAGCAAAGATAAAATTAAAAATATAAACAAAATAAGAGCAAACTATCTGAGTAAAAATTTTGGTTAAGAGTCCACCCCCCCCCCCAAAGCAAAAAGATTTAAAAACTATAGGGTGGGACAAAACTAATTGCTACCCGTTCGGGGAAGGATGGTGCAAACCAATCAGGCAATGAAGAGACAAACATAGTAAAAGAAGTAATATTTAGGACAAATAAAAATGATAGTGAAGGGTTCCAACTTCCCAAAAGAAAGCGCAGTCACAAAAATAGTAAGGAAATCCTCCCCAATTAAAAAAATAGCAGATAGTGACCCTGTAGCAACAAAAAAAAATAGATTTAACGTGCTGCTACAGATAAAGGAGACAAAAATAGCACCAATTATCCTGAGATCTGTGGATTATAGAGAAATTATTAAAAGGTTAAACGCCGCTTACAACATTAAATGCAAGGCAAAAGAAGCAGGTGAATTTGTCAAATTATTCGCTGAAACTTCCGTCGATGTACGAAAGTTAACCAAATACCTCAATGAACAGGGGAAAGAGTACTTCGTTATCGCAGATAGGGCGAATAAGCCAATAAAAGTGATAATAAAAGACCTCCCATTAAACATAGAATTAGACGAAATAAAAAATGACCTGAGCGAAAAAGGGTTCAGAGTGGATAAAATTAACCAACTTAGAAGATTTAAAACCAAAGGCCCCTTGCCAATTTACCAAATTCACCTATATAAAACACAAAATATTCAGGGCATTTATGGCAGAGACTCGTTGTCATATACCATGATCCAAGTCGAAAAATACAAAACAAAGTAGAATAATCAATGTTATACATAACAAAGTAGAATCACCAATGTTATGATTACCAACTTTGGAATCAGGGATCTAATTGGTGTAAACTAAAACCGAAATGTGTAATATGCGCAGAGATCAACATCGCAGATGCGCAACCGTCAAAATAAAGCCCTAATGAGGGAAAAAGTGACAATGACGTGAAATGTGATAACTGCGGCGGCTCACACGCAGTAAATTATAGAGGATGCCCATGATACACTAAAATTGCACAAGCAAGCAAAAAAAGCCAGACAAAAGCTTTGCAGAAGCAGTTAGAGGAGTAAGCAAGACCATACTAAGTGATAACCCCCCCAGAGAAAGGGAGATACGCAAACAAAGGAGGCAGTTAACATTCCCCATCCTGCGGCGGAGTCCGATAGTAGAAGAAAGGAGGCGTTCACGAGTGAGGGAAAGGGATTCCTCCCACGCGGAAACATACAAGACGTAATCGTGCTCGCCGCAGAACTAATAAAAATAATTAATGGGTTTTTACTCTTTGAATTTTTTTCATATCTTGGAATGTAAACAGGCTCCTCTGGAGAGTGAATGACGTACGAGAGTAAATAGATAGGACCGGCCTTAACGTAGTCTTAGTGCAGAAAATCCATCTAACTGCAAGCGACAAAATCAGAATAGCGAATTATCAAACCCAAGCAGAACGCTATTCAGAAGAAGAACTGAAATTTTCATTTAGAATTCAATTCCCCACACGTACCAGCCAAATCCGAGGCTCAGGCTAATAGAAGTAACCATGATTATAGTACAGTCTAAAAACCTAACCCAATAAACTTTGTTTTAGCCTACAACCACCCAAATGGAAATACAGCCGTTTACAAAATCTGTGCATACAACACTGCCACCTTCGTAATTGGAGACCTAAATAAAAAACATATAACGGAAAACTGCAAAAAAATTTCCAGAATAAGGGCACGATTAGTTAGATTCGCAGATAAAGCCAATGGTACGGTTGTGGCACCCCAAGAACCGATGCACTACCACGGAAGGTATGCCAGTATAATAGACATAGCTTTATAAGAAATATCTCAAAACGTATCACAGCAAAGACCAAAACGGAACTATCATGCGATCACCTACCGGTGAAATTTTGGATAGACACAGGAGCTTTTGTTGAAAATGCCAAAACATTAATCCCGAACTGGAAATTTTTTAAAAGAATAATTAACTATGAATCCGGCAAATGAGTTTACCCCCAAAACAAAGTAATAGATGTAGAGGTCGAGAGATTCACAGCGGAAATAATAGCAGCATTCAAAGAAATGGCCTTTGGAAGGAAAATCCAAAAAGAGAAACTAACGGAGAAATTAAAGAGCAGATTAAACTCAGAAACGGAATGCGGAAAATTTTGCAACGAACCGGGCTTCTGGTCGATAAAAATAACCTTAAAAGAGCCCAAAACCAGCTAAGCAAAATGCAAAATGAACATAACAAGAAAAATGGAGCAAACACATAACTAGCTTGGACCTAGTAGAAGGATTCCTTAGTAAATAAATATAAAAATTAAAAGTTTCGAATCTCCCCACTATTAACTGAAAATAAATATAAAGACCTCGGAAAATCAAAAGTCATAGCAGATAGCCTCGCTAGACAATTTAAGAACAATGATCTGTCTCATCCCCTTTCAGAGTATCGTGTAAAAAGAAAATTAGAAAAATTTAAACAAAAAAATAACTAATGAGGAACTATCCCCCTGATCACCGGCGATAAAAAGCAGGGGAAATAGGAAAATTGAAGAAAAAAAGACAGGGGCATGACGAAATCAATAACATCATGATCAAAAACCTGCCCGTAAAGTGCATATTCAAAATGGCAGAAACAATCAATGGCATGTTCGCCCTAAACTACTACTCCCTCAGCTGGAAGCAGGCAATAATAGTACCAATGCAAAAATCAGGCATGGACCTCCAAAAGCCCGAAAACTACAGACCCATCAATTTACTTTCCTCACACAGTACGGTCGTAGAAGGAATCATCCTAAACCGATTGGAGGCAGCTACTGAAGGGAAACTAAGGCCATTCCAATTTGGATTCTGGAAAGGATTATCAATCGAGCAGCACCTGACCAGAGTAACAGAGCTGATTAGGGAGGGATTAAATGCCGTTTTCATTGATGCATCAAAGGCCTTTGACAGAGTGTGGATCGATGGACTGATCTATTAAATTATCAAACTTAGAGCCCAGACAGATTGGTAGCAATAACATCATCCTACCTCCGAAACAGAAAATTAGTCACAAGAGTAGGAAAAGAAATATCGACCCCCAGAGTAACAGAAGCTGGTGTGGTGCAAGTATCGAAACTAGGTCTCCTTTGTTTCAATTTTTATATAAATGATATCTGTTAAACAGCCGACACTCGACTTTGCCTCTTCGCTGATGATACGGCAATTCTCAGCCCAAACCAGGACCAAACCCAGATAATAGAAGCTCTCAACAAGCACTTAATTAAAATTGAAAAATGGCTCATCAAGTGGAAAATTAAAATAAATGTAGAAAATTCCCAAACAATATTATTCACTGGCAGAAAAAGCAGCCCGGCCCTCCAAAACTTTTCAAACGCCTGATAAAGGGGGAAAGCAATACAAAGTACCTCGGAGTAACCCTAGATAAGGGTCTCAAGTTTAAAGACCATGTGGATAACAAAAGAAAAAAAATTTAAAAGAGAAAGTAGCACTATACCCGCTAATGGGCCGGAAATCTAAACTCTCGTTAGGTAATAAACTATTGCGGCGCTAGCTTCATAAGCCAAATAACGTCTACGATACTGAAGTTTACTTTTAGTGTGGTTGTGTTAGTCGGCTACTGGCTCTAACATCGCGGGTTCGTGCCGTGACCTTCACCTGCCACATTGATGACCACACATATCGCTCACCAACCAACTTTAGGGGTGCTCTTACTCCTGGATGGGAAAGCGAGGGTATTGTGTTAAAAATTTCTCTTCTGAAACACTCAAGCACATTAGGACGAATGCGTTCACCTGAAATACCGCAGTAGAGCATTATTGGAGGTTGATCCATCGGAAGCGGTTGAAACCGGAGAGCAATTGAAGAAGATCAGCTAATATGTCTTCCAATTGGACATCTTTCTGTTGCTCTCCGGCCATCTTTTTGAAATCAACAGCAGCTGTTGCATTAATTGCTGAGATATGAACTAATGATAAAGCATCGGCCACTATATTCCCGGACCCTTTTAGATAACGAATATCTATTGTAAATTGGGTAATCACATTTATTTGTCGTATTTGCCGCGACGAACATTTATCTTCTTTCTGCTTGAATGCATACACCGGAGGCTTGTGATCAGTGAACAACGTAAAACTCCATCCCCCTACCATATGTCTGAAGTTTTTAATTGCCATGTAAGCAGCCAGCAGCTCTCTATCATATTTACTGTATCTACGTCATGCCGTCATCTTTGAGAAAAAGAATAAAGATTGTCATTCTTTTGATACGTGTTGATGAAGAGCAGCATCAATAGCAATGTCTGACGCAACTACTACAAATGCAAGTGATGCATATGCTGCTGGATGGTCCAGGATTGTGGCATTCGCCAGATCACTTTTGCCCTTCTCAAATGCTGCAAAAGCTTCTTTTGATCAGTTGATGGCTGTTTTATCCTTTTTTCTTGGAACCCTTTAGATAGTCATTCAATAATGCCTACGTCCTGGTAGCTGAGGTATAAGCCTTCTATAAAAATTTCATATTGCTTGAAACCTATCAAGTTCTTTCATGGTTTCTGATTTTGGGAAGTCTAAATAGCAGCAACTTTCTCTGGTATTGGAGAAACGCGCTCTGCTGACACAATATGCCCAAGAAATTTCCCAGGTGTCTCTCCCGGAACACATTTTGAAGCATTGAAGATCACGCCATACATTTCAAATCACTGAAATGCCTGTTTAAGATACTGCAGATGTTGGTTCTCATTCTCTGATGAAGAAATAAGGTAAATAAAAATTTATACTTCTGAAGAAATGGTGAATGAATCTCTGGAATGTTGAAGCTTTATCTGGCAAACCAAATGGCATATAGATGAACTCCAAAAGTCCAAACAGCGTAGCGAAAGTGGTTTTAGCACTGGCCTAGCTTCATAAGTCAGATAACATCAATGATACTGAAGTATACTTTTAGTATTGGGGTTATATTACTCCGCTACCGGTGTAGAGATTGAAGGTCGCGGTACGAACCTGCGACGTTTGGACCTATAGCCGAGTAATATACCGATCAAGCAAAAGGAACCCTTTAGCTCGAAGGATATTATCTGGCTTATAAGGATAAAGCTACACCGGTCTTGGCAGG
>JAOUZG010045130.1:85185-115026 GCA_026289955.1 Argiope argentata | reverse complement strand
AATTACTTGAAATGCTTATAATATGAACATTTATTAAAGTCACGACAGCTAGTAATGAATCGTTATTTCGAAATTGTGGACCTCAGTGTGCAGAACGTGATGTGGATTTTAAGGCATAAAACGAGTGTAACATAAGATGATCAATTAACAGAACTGGGAAAGAACAGCATTGCATCATTATAACTGCATTTACATAAGTTTTGTTTATATCAAATGTACCGAATAATTTTTTAGTTATGGAAGTGGTTTTGAAGTAAACAACTGTGTAAATTTGAAGAGAACCGCCTTTGTTGTTGAAAATGTCTAAATTTGTCATTACTAGTCTAGTTGATCACTAATAATTCATATATAAAGTTTAATTTCTTATTTTTAAGGGTATTTCACCCTTCAAGAGCTTCAGAAATTAATAATATTACATCTCTGTATTCTTCAGTCGTAGTGATATGTTGATATTCGTTTTCTTTTAATCAGTTTTTAACAATGAGACTATGTTCATCTATTATTTGTGGAGAATTATTTGATTTGTATTGGAATAATAATAATAAAAATTTCAAGGAGCTGACCAAATGTGATAAAGGCAAGAATTTTGTTCAATAAAGAAAGACAAAAAATACCAAACTCAAAGTATAAATGTCTGTGATTGTGTAATTGGTTGTCTATTTAGTAGTATATAAATTAATGAAGAATTTGTTAAAAATTCTGCACTGAAATTTATATATAATAAAAGATTTTTTAAAATCGTTTTTAAAAATATTTTTATTAACTAATATATTTTCAAATATTTCATTTAGGCTTTCTCTGAAAATAGTACAAAAATGTTTCTATGGGCAAATAAATATGTTTCTAAAATAAGTGGCAGTTTTTGTACATGTATTCAAAATCAAGAAAGGTTGCATTTATTTCAGTACAAGTTGCAAAATATATTTTCAAAAATCTTATATGATATATAATTTATTTATACATGCAAATTTATATTCCCATCTTTTGAATATGCAAGGCAATGCATTTTCTAATGAACCTTTGGGGAAATTGCATTCACTAAAACAGTTAAATTGAAAACTTCATGTTTGTGATATGTGTCAATAGAGATTTGTCCTGCAGTCTAATTTAAAAAGACATTTACTTACACATACAAAAGAAAAATCTCATGCTTGTAATGTAAACATGAGTGAAGAATGTGGGTCAATGAATTTTATACCAAGAAAGACCAATCTGACATTTGCAAATTGTGCAATATGACATTTGCTGAAAAACATTGTTTAGGAACCCATTTATTTATGCATACAAAAGAAAAACTGTATATTTGTGAATTGTGTAATCATACATTTGCTTAAAAATATAATTTAAGAACCCATTTATTAATGCATACCAAAGAAAAACCATACATTTTTGAATTGTGTAATGGAGCATTTGTTAAAAAGTATAATTTAAAAACTCATTTATATACCCACACGAAAGAGAAACCTTATATTTATGAATTGTGTAATAGAGTGTATGCTAAAAAGTATAATTTAAAAACCCATTTCTTAACTCACACGAAAGAAAAACCATATGTTTGTAATCTGTATAATAAAACATTTGCTAAAAAACATAGTTTAGAAATCCATTTAATAACCCGCACAAAAGAGAAGCATTTTATTTGTGAATTGTGTACTTGAGCATTTGCTAACAAGAGCAATTTAAAGATACATTTATTAATCCACACAAAAGAAAAATATATCCTCATAAACAAGCTATAAAACAATATTAACCTAATATAGAAAATCTATCTTTATTATATTTTTTTGTATTTGTAAATTTAAGTATTTCGATCATTGGTACATTTATAATAAAAGAATTAAAATACATGGCATGTGGAAGAATATTTCAAATATAAATCTATATATAAAACAATGTAAATGCCTATTTTTTCTGAAATATATATTTATATATTCTGAATATACATATATATTTATAAAAGTTCTAATTACTAAATGGATTTTCTACAGATAGTTTTATAAATTTTGTGAAATACAAAGGATTTAGAAAACTTTTGTAATGATTTAATAAACAATTTTTTAATGTATAAATTGGAAAATTGTTTTCTTTGTGCCTGCACAATAGTGCAGTAACTGACCCCCCTGAAAGAAAAAAGATGAATGATTCAAACAAATCTAACCAAAATTATTTGATAAATAAAATTTTTCACCTTATTTTTTTACTGAAATGTTTCTTAACTTGAAAATTGTTTTGAAACTTTTTATTACTTAAAAACTAGTTGGAAACTTTTAACTACTTGATTTAAATGGTCAATGGAGATTGAAACTTTCCTTTGGATTGGATTACATTCACATTCCACAATTCTTTACTCATCTAGTTTAACTAAATATTGTGTAATAAATTTAGAATTATCAATAACTCAGGGAGAAATTAGTATTATGGTGTTAATTGTTCAAGACAATCTGCAGCAAAAGAACTACAGGATAATTAAAGTTTTTGGCTTTGTAGAATTAATCATTTTCTAAATAAATTCTTTGTGTATTATAACCTTATATATAAGATAATTATTTGCATTAAAATATGTTATTTAAAAGCTTTTATTTTATTATTATATTAAAAATCTATTAAATAATTTTTTTTTTTTTTTTTTTGCTTTTTCACATATAACTCATATGTAGGATTTTGCTTAAAAATACTGAAGTATAAACTATGTGTAAATGCAATTTTAGGACAATTACTAAAGCACTGATTTTTATCAATAATAATATAAATATATATATGTGCCAATTTCATTTTCAGGAAAGTTACATTTATCAATTCAGAAAAACTGCAAAAAAAGTTTTAAAAAATAGAGAAATTTTCTTTTAAGTTATACAGATGGTAACTGTCTAATTAACATGTGAAATGTATTATTTCATTGTTTAGTTTCGTTTTTAAATCTCAAGTATAATCTATACAAAGAGGATATGATACAATTTTTTTCTTAAATTAATAATTGAAAAAGAAAAAAAAACCTTTTTAGAATTTTGTGCTTTTTTAATATAGGATAAGAGTTTATTTTTTTCTTCATGAGTATTTTTTTGCTTTCATTTTGAATTTAATATCTCTTTAGTGGCTATAAATTTATCATAATAATTGATGCTTCTCTTTCATACCATATAATCATTCTTATAACCATATTTACCAACCATAGTTAAACATCAACTGATGATTAAACCTTACTCAGCGATCAAATCAGTATTCTTCCGACCTAACAAGTTGTGTATTTTTCCCTATATTTTGTTTATCCAAGAACAGATTATTACATTCTGATCAACTGCTTTTCAGATGCACTTGAGGATTTTCAGATGGGGAAGTAGTAATATTAAGACTAATAAAGAATATTATATTATAGTTTTCCTTTATTTAAACTGAAATTTAGCACTTTTGTTAATTACAAGAAAAATATTAGAATAGTATTTTGAAGAAAATAAAAATTATGTTTACTATGTTTTGACTTTATCTAAGGTAATGTATTAAACATTCTTGTTTTGAAGGAAAATCCAGAATTTTATCTGTATATTGTAAATTATAGTATGATTTTTTTTAAAAAAATTATGATTTATTATGATTATGATATATTATAAAAATTATGATTTTTTAAATTGTAAATTATAGTATAGTTATTTTTTATGCATCATTAATATTGATGCATAAAAATGTTTAAAAGTTTTGTACAAAATTATTCCATTAGGTTTATTTAAAATTAATTTAATTGTCTATCACAAATCTAGATTTTAATATTTTAAAATTATTTAAGTAATTGGTCATAAATTTCAGTTATATATCATCATGAAAAATTTATATACATGGAATTTTTGTGTTATTATGCTGTTATTTAAAAACAAATCAGGATTTGTCATATACAATAAAACAAGATTATATTTATTTATTCAAAAAATTTTTAAATAACATTTAAAAGTACTATGTATTTCAGCTATAAAATGTACTAAATATTTATATTGCTTTCAGAATAATTTTTAGTTTATCAATAGCAAATTCTGTGGAATTCCTTTATTTTGTATGCAATAAATGGATTTATCTGGTGATGGATTTGCAGGATTGATTTTTTCACTATAAAAACTTTTCTGTGGGATCTGTTACCATGGCTAATTCTAATTATAATTTTTCTGACATTAATAAATAAGTTTTTTGAATTAAATATTATGTAAACATACATAGTGCATTTCATTGATTAGTATTTTAAAAAAATGAAATAAGTCATTTGAAGGGAAACAACTTTCTGTATCAGCTTTATTATATCAATTCCATTTCCAGCTCTTATAAATTAGAGGTGTGTTTTCAACTTTTGTGCTACATGGATATTTTTCAAAAGCTACTGAGATGTATTGCTAAGTTTATACACAGTATCATACATTAAATTTATTTAATTCTTTATGCTCTTTTTTATTAGAGTCAATTAAACTTTCTAATTGCTTCTTCAAAGGAAAAAAAATATGCTTATTATTTATATTTAGAAAAATTTGATTATATAAAAAATGTTTGAAAACAAGAAAGAAGTTTGATAATACAGCTATTCTCAAATACAAATAGCATAATTAAAAGCTCCTATAGTGGGATTATGGGACCAATTTAAAGAAATTAAAATTTAATCAACCAAAAAGATAAAAATATAACTAAAACAATGTACTTTCCTATGTGAAAATTACAGCATAGGAAAGTTAATTCATGTAAGTCATCTGAAATTCAAACTTTTGATTGTGAAATTTAAATTTCATTCAGATCAATGTTTAAACCATAACCTAAGAATCCCAAAAGAATTATGGGCAATTCTTTAATTTTAGTTTTTATTATCAGCTCTTTTATTAACAAAACCCTACATTTTCTTTTTTTTTTTAAATTTATTTAAAAGGATGAATATTTCGCATTTAAGAAAACAAATAATTAAAAATAGGATTATTAAATTAATTAACTATTAAATCATAGAAAATTCATTTTAATTTTCCACCTATTAAAATATAGAGAAACAAATTGAAGCAAAATACTGACAAAAACCTACGACACTCAACCCCAGCATCATTGGTAGTAATCGGACAGCTATATATACATTGCATACATATATTTCACACGCAACAGAGAAAGTTAAATGTATTGATTAAAAAGAGAAAATTAATGTATTGTTACTAATATTAGTACAATGCAAACACTAAAGTGAACTTAAAGACGCAATGCAAAATCAGAAAAATAATACTGTTATATATATATATATATATATATATATATATATATACCGAATTTAAAGAAAAATGCCTCAAAATTGGAAATTTCAATTAAAATTTTGACAAAAAATAATTTAAAAAAATGAAGAATGCGCTACCCGAACGTACGACATTCATTCCTAGCTTCATTCACGAAGTTCTGATCATCACACTAACTTCTAGAATAAAACATTGAAAATCAGATGTATTTGTAATAATATCAGTACAATTCGAACAGTAAAGAAAAGGTGGAATAAAGACGCAATGTAACTCTCTGGCAAAAATGTAGAGTTTATTTAAATAATATCTCGTTTGTCGTACTGAACTCATTTTACTGTCCCAAAGCGCTTGAATCAGGCCTTTATTGAACATGGCGATGCCGGGCGTTCAGAGCTGATAGGGTTAAAAAAGTAATGTAGTGGTTGATAAGCAATTGTGATGAAACTTTTAATTGCTTAAACTGTTACTGGAAGAAGTATGTATCATATTCAGAGTGTAAAATTTAAAGGACATTTAAAAATACCATATTTAAAGTAAACTAAATGTTTGAATCCGTTTCTTACCATAGTATTACAACAATGTGAAACCGAAATTTCTGAGAAACAGATGTAAAGAAAGCAAATAATAAATATGGTAATAATTTCATATGGCATATAGATTTTACAGCTAAAAAAAAGTACGAGGGTTGTTATTTTTTTCAACCTCCGATCCTGCGCTGAAATTGCCAGGCGAGCAGTAGCAGACAAAGCTGCGCGGCAGACGTTTGCGCAATCCCCCTACTGTAAGCACAGCCGCTTCCAAGCGCCTGACGCCATTTGGAGTTGATCTGGTGACACGTAAACATGGCGGCTACAATCGATTCTCCCGCCAAGTGCGAACTGAGGAGTGTAATATAGTTTCTGCAAGCAGAAGGACTAAGTGCAGTAGAAATTCATTGAAGAATGGCTCGAGTATACGGTGAAAACTTTATGAGTGACGGTGTAGTGCGTGAGTGGTGTAGGAAATTTAAAGTTGGGCAAGTTGATGTTAATGATGAACGTGGCCAAGGACGGAAGTCTTTCGCTGAAGAAGACCTCGTTGAACGAGTTGATCGAACTGTTCGAGACAATCGAAGATTCACCATAAGTGAATTGTCTGATCAATTTCCTGAAATTTCGAGATCAGCCCTGTACACTATTGTAACGGCACACTTGAGTTACCACAAATTTTGTGCTCGATGGGTTCCAAAGATGCTGTCCGATGATCACAAAGCTAGCCGAATGGCATCAGCACTATCTTTTCTGATTCGTTATCATAATGATGGTGAAGAATTCTTGAAAAAAATCGTGACAGGGGATGAGACATGGGTTCTTGATGAGACTCCTGAAACGAAGGAGCAATCAAAACAATGGATGCATTCAAACTCACCAAATAAGCCAGAGAAATTCAAAAAACCTTCAACAACTCGAAGATTATGGCCACTGTGTTTTGGGACCAGAAAGGTGTACTGCTCGTGGAATTTTTACAGCCAGGGATCACAATAAATGCAGCGGAATACTGCGAAACTCTGCGACGTTTGCGGAGAGCAATTCAAAACAAAAGAAGAGGAATGCTTACTTCTGGAGTCGTGTTCATCCATGACAATGCCCGTTCTCACAATGCTGGTGTAACGAAACGTCTTCCTGACGGGTTTCAGTGGGACATTTTTGATCATCCCACGTACAGCCCCGACCTGGCACCCAGCGACTTCCATCTGTTTCCTGAACTCAAGAAGTTGCTGGGAGGGCAGAGCTTCCGTACTGGTGAGGAGCTTCAAAATGCCGTTAATACCCATCTCAAGGCACTGTCGGCAACGCTCTACGAAGAAGGTATTGGCAAGCTTGTTCACCGGTATGACAAATGCCTCAATTTATATGGTGATTAAGTTGAAAAGTAACCAAAGATGTACATGTAACTTTTGGTTATAAATTGTTTCATTAATCATAATAGTTTCATTTTTTTGCCCTACCGGAGGTTGGGAAAAAAACCAATCCTCATACATATAAGAAATGGAAATTAATTCATTGCCCTGAATTTGAGAAATCTCCTAGTCTTAATTGTCTTAAGAAGGATTTATTGGATGAAGTTTTCTTGCTGCTGGGGGTTGATTCGAAATGACTTATAAATGACTGGATTTAAAGTCTTTAACTTTCAGAAATCAAGAAAGTTGTATTTTCCCTATTTTTTACTTTTCCAAATTATTCAAGACTCGCTGCCATCAGTGAGAGGACATTAGGATGCTAGGTTTCTCTTGAATGCTGTATGACATCGTAATGTGATAGTTCATATAATTTATTGACCTTCTAACCCCAGCTTGCTTGGCGAGTGAAATTTGAAACGTTTTGGATAAGGTACCTGACTTGTAAAAAGATGTATTGTTTCTGTGGATTATTTTGTTCGTTTGTTGGAAACGTTGGAGATAATTATGGTATAATTTTCTATCTGTATCTCTTTGGTTGTTAACGATCAAATGAAATATTCCATAGTAAATCTTTTAGGAAACCTTTTGGAATTAAAAGCCAAACCTTGCATATTACAGTCGCAGTTTTTCTAGATCATCTGCCGCCTCATTCTTCAATAATCTTACTTGTATTCTTATCCAACCCAGTTGGTTGGAATAGTTAATTAAAGCCTTTTTAGTCCCATTATTAGAGTGCTAACATAATTATATGGTCTTGTGGTCAGACATATCTGTGTAGTATATCGGTCCAAATAGCTATAGTGGCTCATCGTGTTACTTCCTTTATTGCAAGTTACTTTCCCCTGAAAATCTGTACGGAATGTACTTAATTTTGCAGTTCACTGTACCAATGGAAATTATATTTTTGAAAGTATAAAGAAGGCATAAATAGTTTATCAAGTTTGGAGCCCTCTCTGAGCATATTTACAATGTCTCCTTTTAAGGAGAATTTATCCTCCGAGGTATAAAGTATGATGAGTAAACTATGAGAGATATTTTAGGTTATTCGTTACCTTCATAATAGTATTCCAGAGGATATAAATTTCAACTTTTTTCATCTTAACTAGATATCTTCTATTCTAAGATTAAAAAGAAGGATTCAAGCTTTTTTACAAAGGGTGGCAACTATTGTAGGCCCTAGTAATTTTAAGTAGTAACAGTCTCTGTATCGAAATAAATCATCTGATGTGGCGTAAGATTTTAGGCCCATGCCACAGCACCTCGAATTGCAACTTTCTCCGCTACTTTGGAAATATAAATTTTTCTGGCAACTATTAGATCCTGTGTTCAGCTTAGTTTATTGTAGATTAGGAAAAATTTTGCTTTGGTTTCACTTAAGTATTGACTGCGCTGAATGTATATTTCAAAATTGTGCTAAATTACCTCTGGTTATTGAAGATTATTTTTCTTGTGCGGTAGTAGCGCCTATACGTTTGACTCCTGTGGGTAGAGTAGCTCTAAAAATTTTAGAAAGTTCTTTAAATTTCCTTTTCTAATCACTTTGAGATTTGATGAATCTTCTTTGACTGGACATGAAATTTTTCTGTTATCTCCATATCTTTAGGCCGCCAGCCGGTTTTATGTTTTGTCATAAATACTCATCAAAGTTAACAGGTGTTTTTTTCTGAAGTGGAAACTTGTACTTGAAATATGAAATGTAATTGAACATATTTCATATTTTGCTTTGTAAAGGAAAATACTTATCATGAAATTGACTTTTCTAAAATGGTTGAGTCATTTTAAGAGATGCCGGTTTCTTTGTCTAAGCATAATCTGATCAGGGTTTCAATTGTATTCTGTATCATTTACAGAACGTGGAATATCTTTTTCTATGTAGAAACATTTTTTTAAATAGGCTTCATTGATCCGGACCGTATCTGCCATGCATATATATCTCTGATGGTGTATTAAATTAAAAAAAAAAGATATTCGCTATAGTCTTAACACAAATATATTAAAAATTGAATGAAGCAATTCCATTGAATAGTTATAATTGAACTATTGTTTAGAGTAAGAGGGATCTAAATTTCAATATTTAGAATGATAGACATTTTTTTCTGCTATAATAGATAACTTTTTTGATTCTTGCTGGATAATAAAATCTTATAGAATTTTCTTTTTAAAAACTTCAAAGTTCTTTAATTTTTTTTTCAGTCTTTAATAGTCTCTTTTTATATATGAAAAGCTAAACGAATGTTGGTCAAAAATCATTCTTATTACCTATTACTTTCTGTCAAATGGCAATAATCAAATTATTTGTGCAGATTTAATGACTATTTCAGGGAATGCTTTCACAGATGCAATGAATTCAATGCTTTAACTAATTAATGGAGTTGAAAAATTTTATTAAATTTTTTAGATAGATCAAAAAAATTAATGTTGTTTCGTTATAAAGCCCATTTTTTCAGAGTAACAATAAAGCCCCTTTTTTCAGATAACGATCGAGAAATACGCATCAAATACATCAATAACAGGCTTAATAGAGCAGAAAAATATGTTTCTGTGGTTATGAACATCATTTTCGTGATTATCTATCTAACAAATCAATTGTATTGCAAAATTGGCTTTTGAGTTATCCCTTACTACAAAAAAATTAGCATCTTTAATGACAACATATTTCCATTCTATTTTATTTCTCAATTTTAATATCACTTTTGAATTCAATTCGATACATTGTCTGTCACAATATTTTAAAGTTTACGATTCAATTTTAGTTCATCAAGTATTCAATTGCGTGCTTTTGTCTATCATTGATTCCGTAGTGGGAATTTGACTTCGCCTTTTATTTTGTAGCATATATACACTTTCTAATGTGCATTTTACTATTTTAATTGAATTATTATTTTTTAATGGGATAAAAAAACCAGTATTTTTTTAAGTGCTTTTCAAATTAATCATTTCACCGATCCTAAACTCAATCATCTAGTGAACAAACTGGTCGCTAAAAGTGGCTAATATATACTTCAGGTGTCAACCGTATATGATGAAATATATCATTGCGAACAATTTCGGTGTAAATTAGGAGCCGCGATGGTCTCTTGGCAGGGTCTCAGCTTTTGAATCGGAGAGTTTCAGGTTCGAGACTTGATTCCATCAAAAAACTGTTTTGTATGCAGATCTGGTGGTCAACATTTAAATTCATTGGGGCCAAAGTTCTCCCACTGTTGTGGTGTGGAATTTTGAGAAGGGGAAGGGATAGTTCAGGAGGGGTTCTCACCATCTGGCCACGATTCGAGATTATGTCCATCCCAAAATAGCCCTATTGTTGCTTTAAAACGGAATGTTATAACTAAACTATACTTCAGTATAAATTAATTACTCATTTAACGGGCTGACTTCGAAATAAATCTGTTTATTTTATAATATTTATTATCTTAATTTTATTTATTTCACAATAAAGACAGTATTTTATTATATCGATGGAATTGTTAATAATGGTTTTTTCGCACATGTAATATTTAGTTTTTTTCCTGAGAATTTAAGGGAATTTAAAAAGTGATAATGAATTGACTTTCCGGGAGGCATATTTTTATTTTTTAAAAATCAGTTAAGATGAAAGCTTACTTTTAACTGAAAGAAATTTTTTAGGTTTATTTTATGTAATTACTATTTTACGAATTTTTCCAATTACTTTTTTATGTTGCCATTTTACTAAAATACATTATTAAAGATGCACCGTTCCATTAATTTTTTCTATAATCCTATTTACGATTATTTGTATAAAGGTAGTCTACGTAATTGTGACCTGGATTTAGCTTTAAAAGAAAATATTTTGTACTCAGAATTTTGAACGTATTTAAAACTTCTGTGTAATTACACGAGGTTTGTTTTTCCAAAACAGAAACGAGTGGAAATGAGCGTCGCGTCTGTACAAAACGTTTAAAATGGTTCAAACCTTGTCGTTCTGACAATAAACTTTTCTCAGTACGATTCGACTGTAATCTCGCGTGTTTTGCTTCAAAAGCAGATAATTCATTTGAAAGGTTACTGTTTTCAGCTTCTAAATGTTGAAAAATAATTCAATTCTAATGCTTACGAGTTTTGTGAAATTATACTCGAGTCAATTCGATTTATCGAAGGAACAATATTAACTTGTTCCTTCGATTTATCGAAGGAACAAGTTAATATTGTCCCTTCGATTTTTCCAATTATGTTATCAACAATGAACGGATAAAACGCTTATAAATATTTATTGATTTAGTGGTAAAAGTTTGAATTTTAAGGCATGAAAGTTTAGATTATTCAAAAGATGATTGTTTTTAAATTTTTATGATGATGGGAAAAATTATTTTTGTTTTGCAATATTTTCGGAAACTCAGTTTAACTTTTAAGTTGGAGTAAATCTTTAAAAAAATGAATTTTTTAATGAAATAATATTAAATCAGAGGTTTGATGCTCTGTACAGTTAATCGAGACACAGAAATCGGACCACTTGTGGTAGTGACCCACTTTCGTTTTTTTTTCTTGCTCCTAAAATCGGTGGATATAAATAACAATAAAGAAAAGAACTTTAGGTAATCTTTAAATGTAAAATAATTCGATGTTTGCAATGAATTAGGAATATTTTTCAATTTACTTAAAATCGCTTTTTTCGAAATTCAATAAGTTTACTAACAAGTAATATAAAAAATTGTTCTCGTGTTCCGCTATATAAGGGAAGGAGGGTTGCAGTAGCTTCTGAAATTATGGACCTCTGAGCACCCGAACAACGAACAACCAGTAGTATAACTCTTCACATGGGGAACTTGGTGACTAGGTTCTAGCTCGCAGCACAACGAATGCAAATCCAATGCCTACTAACTACGCTATCCCGACTAACAATTACAACTACTATAAGAGCGGGAAAATTAGCTTTTAATTAAATAATAAAAAATTAATGAATTCATATTTGGAAAAAAAAAAGAAATGTTTTAACATTAAATGCCGTCTACTACAAGTTTAAAAAATTACTTGAACTAGATTCGATTAATAGAAATTATTTTATTAGGATTGAAAATTTAAACAAGATATATATAGAGAGAGGGAGAGTGTGAGCTCATTGTAGGAATTGAAAAACATCTGTTCAGTTTTAAAACGAATAAGAGTAATGAACTTGAGCTAGTTAGAAAAAATAAAATGAAATAGAGTAAATAACATTTTAGATGATTATTTGTTTAATTATTATAGGTTACATTTTTAATAGGAAAAGCCAAAACTACGTTCTCGATTTCGAATATTATTATGACTAAAGTATTGGTTGTTTGGCAACACATGTATAATTTAACTTTATAAAGGGACCTAAGAATTGCATGGTCACATTTTGTATTGAAATCGATCTCGTAACTGTATTATGGGTAATTATACTATAATTAATATGATAATCTTGACTTTATTAGGGTTAAAATACTTTCAAGATTCACTTCCACATTTAAATATACATGATATATAGTTGACAGTTTTGGAGATTATTCCTCATTTATATGTAAATTTAATTCAGAATTGGGTAGCTTCTGCTGCGTTCTAAGTTCCAGAACATGCATAAAGCTGTCTTCGCAAAACAAAATTAATTTGTTCAAATCACAATTTATTGTGGAAAAGAAAAGCTATTTTTAGAAAGTAGTAAACTAGGAGAAATTTTCATCCTTTTTTTAAAAATCAATCCTTAGGGATGATTGTTCCAAAATTAACTCGAACATTTTGATGAGAGTGTGTCTGCTTCAAAAGGAAATTTGTTCAAGATAAGGCAGAAAAAAAAAACAGCTGTTTCATATTTTAGTTTTATATTACTTAAGTGTGCTTTTGTACATCGAAAAGAATTTATTATATAAGTTAACTCTTGTGCATTTTTGGAAGTATAATTTATGTCTTTTGATAGATCACCGAAAGATGGCGTTACTTCCCAATGACGGAGAACAGATTTATTGGCATTCGAGGGAGCAAACGCACATGGCAGGGCTTAAGATGCAGTTACCAAAGAATTATACAAACGCGCTTAGAATAATAAATCATGACATCATCATATGTCAGCGAAGTAGAAAATAAAAATTGTAACAATTTATGCTGTTATACGTGCAAAAATGGATTAACACTACAGTTAAAAAGTTACTCCACATCCCTGAAGGAGGTGAAATTGCTGTAAAGAATTGTGTTTCGCCATCAGAAGTTTGGAATGTGTCATTACCCATCGAAAATGTTCAAAATACTCGTTTTTCAATGGCACATATTATATTCCCTTAGAACTATTTTGATTATTTAAATTTATAAAAGTTCCTATTTCATGTTGAAATATTAAATAATTTTATTGTTTAATATTCGCACGCTTTTGATTAGGGTCTGACTAAGGCAAGGGCAGTTGCCCCGGGCCCCATACAAATGGGGACTCTGAAAACTTTTACGTTTGCTTTAATGAATGTTCTTCATTACTAAAGTAAGTAATGAAGCAGAGGAGACCTCAAAGTATTTTCTGCCCAGCTAGGCTAAGTCGGGACCTGCTTTCAACAGTTTTTTTATTCAAACATTTTAACATTTCTTCCTTTTTTTCACTTAGAATAAGCTCATTATAATATACGAAGGCTGGAATTTACCTTGATATACTATCTATTCAAACGGTTACAGTTTTGTTTGAATTTGGCTAAATTTTACCTCATATTTCGGCATTGTCAGAATTTAAGCTAATTTTGGATTTTGAGCTCAGAGAATATTTTATTTCTTTTTATATTTATAAGTTAGTCCTTTTTTAAAATGTATGATCATACGTTTATTTCATTGGCACCAAAATCCTACTCTTTTAAATATATCAGCAGATGCTTTCTACTAGATTTTCGGCCTCTTTGGAACCTTGCAGCAGCTAAATTTTCCTTATTTCTTTTACTTTCAACTATTATTGACATATCAGCAAATCTCAGGATATAACTATTAGATTTTAAATATTTCCTTTAAAATTAAAAAAAATGAATATCATGGCTCCTACAATTATTATGATTGCGGATTGCAAAACATAAGCGATGACAAAGTTATTTTATCAATAAATATATATAATATATAAATAATCGAAACCAAAAATATTTTTAAAAATACGTTGATCTTTTGAATACTTTGAGTTCTATGAAATGCACATTGAATTTCTTCCGTAAAAATTTTTTTTAGTTCCATCTGCTTTTTTATAATAACGCAGTTTCCTATGCAGCTGATATTAGAGAGGCTAAATGTGTTGTTACAGAAAACATTAAACTGAGAAACTTTAAATGTTCGAAAACAAGTTCTTTTTAAGTTGTCAACCCCAAAAATTTGATTTTGCAAAGTTTATAATATTTTTTTCACCTTGCAATATATTTTTCTTGAGTGCTCAAGGAGAGTTTCGTCTGCGCATACAAATAAAAGCTTTATAAATATGCAATAAATTAATAATATCTCTCCTTGGGGGGAAAATATCGAAAATGATAAAAATGTTTTCTGAATTCGCAAACGTGGGTGCATATCTGAGAATTTATATTACAGAAATGAGCTTCAAAATTCATAGTTCTCAGAAATATGTATTAGCCAACTCATAAAAGAAGCATTTTTATATTATAAGGAAAATATCTATAAAAAATATTAGGGTACTTTGTATTAATAAAAAAGAATATTTTTTTTAAAAAAAACCAAGGATTAATTCTTTTAGCTTTGTCTATTTTATCTCGCTTTATTTTACTGTAGACTTTAAGTTGATCTCCAATATCCCTTCACTGTTTTTCCAGTTTTTATGGTTCCAACATATATACCCTTTCAGAAGAATTCCTTTTATGATATGTATAGATTTCCACTAATGAAAGGAATTGCTTGTTAAGAATTCTTCTCCTGATTACTTTTTCTGACAGACGTCACAAATTACTTATACATCTCAATTAGCTTATTGATAACTAAAAAGACTAGTCGATTGTATTCGTCAATATTTTGTAAAATTAACCAATAAAATTATTTCTTGTAACATATTACAAATAATAATAAATTAGTTGTTTCCGATAACAATTAGACAGAATATATTTTGCCAGAGTAAAAATTCTGATGCAAAATATTAAAACGTTTTGTTTTCAGCATATTTAATGATGAGAGGATGATTCTCTGACATTCTGAGATTGGTGTATCGCATTTTTTCTACGAATTATTTATATTTTTTAGTTCATGTGGTTGCATACAGCCCTGAATATTCATCATAAAATGATAGAACTCTACGAATGATTAAATTTTAAAGGTTGGTAAATACAAAAAGTACGGAGCCTTTATAGAAAATACAGAAAAAAAAAACAATTATATTGCAACTTTTAAGGACTGCATTGGGACATCTAAGAGTGAGAGCGATTTTTTTTTAAATTCCAAATTGGGTATAGTGAATGCTTACTGAATCATTCAATTGAAAATAATTTCATCTAACAGGAGAATGTTAAAGTTTCTCTAAATCATAATACAAGAGGCAAGAATTGAAATGAGAACGGAAGTCGTGCATGAAAATTATTTGGAATCAGCTATTGCACATTTGAAGGTTTGTAAAATGGTATCGATGAATATTCCATGAAGATATCTGAAAATCATTTTCGCTCTGAAGCAAAGTTTGGATCTAAATGTCTAAAACAGTAGAAAGGTGAATCACGAAAAAGTGCAACAATGATGTGAGGTATAATATTGGACTAAAAAAATGCGGTTGGTGTTTATATATTATTATAAAAACCAATATTATTTAGAAAAAGTAATAAATTTAAATGCTAAGCTTTTATGAACTCACTCACTTAAAACTAGGTTAGATTTCTAAAAATATGCAAGACATCTTAAAGGTAAACAGGGACATTCTACAGGAATGTGTAAAACTAACTTAGGGCAGCCACATATTGAGCAAAAGAATGAGTCCCCGATCAACAAATGTCTGTGGGTGAGTCGAGTGTGCCCAATTCGAAACTGAGTTAAAAATTATGTCCAGTTTTCTGCTGTTTAAAGGAAGCCTGAGATCTATTGTAGGCTTTTATTATTATTTTCATAATTTCAGGGGTTTATTTTAAATACATAAGAGAGTTTCTAAGTTAAAAGCGTCCGATAATAGCAAAATAAAGTTTCCCCAAAAATATTAAAATTTTGGAAAATAAGGTATACAGTAAGAGATACATAACATATAGTTCTTTATTAATAATAGCATTTTTTTTAACTCGTTGGGGATTTTTGTAAGTCTCCGGTTCAAATTTGGGAGTAAAATTATGGTTTTATACATTTCCTTCTTTTTTTAAAAAAAATACTTTAATTCAAATTAATTGAGAATTTACTACAAATTATTTCGCGGATAATATTAAAAAAACATTTTTATCAAAAAATATCAATAGAATATATACGACTATTTAACTTCAAACATTACACATGTGCAGAAACGGACCGTTTACTTAGCATTGGGCAATTAAAACACGAAGAAACCAAATTTGAAAGGATAATTGGTTAAATAAGGTTGAAGGCATATATTTCTACTCGTCCTGGTGGATGTGTGACATGAAGGATAAAGTGACGTGCCTTTTTGAAACATTTTGTAGGTCTCCAGTTAACTGGAGACTCCATAAT
Source organism: Argiope argentata (assembly GCA_026289955.1). Lineage (NCBI taxonomy): Eukaryota > Metazoa > Arthropoda > Arachnida > Araneae > Araneidae > Argiope > Argiope argentata. The sequence continues at coordinate 98,259 of JAOUZG010045130.1, read as the reverse complement.
ATTTTTACTCCGTTACCTGGGAGTAAAAATATTCTTTTATTCATATTTTCTTTTTTTATCTTTTTAAATACTATATAAATTTAAACTAATTAAGAGTTTACAACGAATTATTCTGCATATAATACTAATAAAACATTTTTATTGAAATATTTTAGTTACAGATAATATAAAAAAACATTTTAATCAAAAAATATCAATAGAATGCACGTAACTATTTGACTTCACACGTTTCGCATGTGCTGAAATGGGCCGTCTACTTAGCATCGTGCATTTTGATCACAAAGCCATGCTAATTCGAACAATAATTAATTAAATGAGATTGAATGCATACTTCTCACTACTTCCTGAAGGACGTGTGACATAATGGATTAAGTAACATACCTGGTTAAAACGTTTTTTAGGTATCTGGTTCAAACATGAGAGTAGAATAATACTTCTATAATATTTTTTTCTTTGTTTTTAAGTATTATAATTAAAACTAATTGAGAGTTTACTACGAATTATTAAGCAGTTAATAAAAAAAACACTTTTATCAAAAAATATCATTAGAATATGCGCAACTATTTAATTTCACACCTTCCGCATATACAGAACCGGCCCCTATATTTATCATTGTGCATTTAGACCAGGAAGCCGTCCTATTTCGGACAATAAATGTATCAATGAGGTTGAAGTTATGTCCTTCCCATGTCCCGAAGGATGCGTACCGTGATGGGTTAGGTCATATGCGGGGCTAAACATTTTGTAGGTCCCTGGTTCGAATATGGAAGAAGAAATATAATTTTATTATATAAAATTTCTTCTTTTTTGTTTTTAAAATTCTATAAATCAGATTAATTGAGAATATTTTTTAAAAGTATAGAACTTGTATTTAAAATAATATTTTTTTATAAAAAAAACTATAACTAAATAATTTTAAGACTCGAAATGAAGACAAGCAAAAATCTCTAAATCGCACTGTCACTCTGCCCATCACGCCACAAATTATTTGAGCAGTTGCCGGATCTTTGATTCTTAATACGACAATAAAATTTAAGTTTCTAAAATGGTCAAAACTTCTTTAAAAACAAAATGCTAATTACAGAAGGTTTTCTGAGCATGTGCATGAACTTGACCCATAAAACTACTTATGACTCCTAATAAATCTATTAATATTTTTTAAAAAAATATTTTATTTTTGAATTTGGTTTTTTAAATTAATTCATAGTAAACTTATAATATTAATTTAGAATAATATTCAAAATAAAAATAGAAAAAAAATAGATCAATTGAGATTTGAACCGAGAACTAGAAAAAATAGAAATTCGCCCTGTCTGTCTGTTCACCAAGACACATATTATTTGAGCGGCAGAGGAATCTGATTATTAATACAATAAAATTTAAGATTCTAAAATGGTGAAAACATGACATAAAACCAAAATTCTAAAAATATTATCGTCTTCTGCGCATGTGCATGAACTTGACACATCATTGCTTACAAATATATCAATATTTTTTTAAAAATATAAATTATTTTTGAATTTGGTTTTTTGGAATAATTTAGATTAAACATAATATTGATTTGGATTAGTATAGAAAATAAAAATTTATTTAGAATAATATTTAAAAACAACAACAAATAGAGCAATTGAGACTCGAATTGAAAACCAGATATAAAAAAGTTAACCCGCCTTGTCACTCAGCCAACCATGCAACATCTTACTTGAGCGTAACAGGAATTTTTGATTCTTAAAAAGACAGTAAGATTTAAGTTTTGAAAATGGACAAAACCTACTCTAAAACGACTACACTAAAAATAGGAAGATCTGCGCCTGTACATGAACTTGGAAACTCAAAATTATTAATAAATCTGTTATATTCAAAATAAATATTTTATTTTTGAATTATATTTTTTTTTTTTGAAAAAATGAGAATAAGTAAAGAAATTCTATTTAGAATAATATCCAAAAAAATCAAAGGAAAAAAATAACGCAACTAAGTATTTTTGTGACTCGAACTGAAACAAAGAAAAAAACTGCATTTCTATTGGTAGCTAGCTCTGTCCACCACGATACGTTTTACTTCAACTGGAGGGAACTTTTATATTAATACGACAATAACATTTAAGTTTATCAGAAAAATAAGCAATTATCCGGCCGCTTTGTCCACCACGCCACATCTTACTTGAGCGAAGGAGGAATCTATGATTCTTAAAACGACAATAAAATTAAAGTTTCAAAAATGGTCAAAACATGCTCTAAAACCATATGTGCATGTGCATAATTTTACAAATAAAATGCGCAAAAAACCCTCCTATTCTTAGTATTTTGGTTTTAGAGTATGTTTTGACGATTTTTGAAATTTAAATTTTACTGTCGTGTTAAGAATCATGGATTCCTCCTTCGCTCAAATAAGATGTGGCGTGGTGGACAAAGCGATCGGATAATTGTTTATTTTTTCTGGTTTTCAGTTCGAGTCTAAATTGGGGCTTTTTCTTTTTCTTTTTCTTCTTTTGAATATTATTCCAAATAAATAATATAGGTTTACATTAGATTATTCCAAAAATAAATTATTCAAAAATAATTTTTTTTTTTTTACAAATATAAATATATTTATATGTATTTTTATGCGTCAAGTTCTTGCGCAGAAAAACCACCTATTCTTAGCATTTTGATTTTAAAGCAAGTTTTGACCATTTTTGAAATTTAAATTTTATTGCCGTGTTAAGAATCGTAGCTTCCTCCTCCGCTCCAATAATATGTGACGTGGTGGAAAAACCCGACGGGACCATTGTTTAATTTTTCTGGTTTTCAGTTTGATTGAAAATTGTTCTTTTTGTTTTTGTTTTTTACATTTTGAATACTATCCCAAAAAATTATAGGTTTACACTAAATATTTCAAAAATAATTTTTTTTTTACAAATATAAATATATTATTAAGTATATTTATGTGTCAAGTTCATACGCAGAAGACCCTCATATTCTTAGCATTTTGGTTTTAGAGCCCGTTTTGACCATTTTTGAAACTTAAGTTTTATAATCGCTGTAAGAATCATAGATTCCTCCTCCACTCCAATAAGATGTGACGTGGTTGACAAAACGACCGGACCAATTGCTTATTTTCCTCGGTTTTCAGTTCGAGTCTAAGTTGTGTTAATTGTTTTTCTTTATTTTATTTTGAATAAATATTATAGGTTTACACTAAATTATTCCGAAATTTTTTTCATTTTTTTTTTCAAATATAAATATATTTATATTTTTATGTGTCAAGTTCATGCGCAGAAGACCTTCCTGTTTTCAGCATTTTGGTTTTTGAGCAAGTTTTGACCATCTTTGAAACTTAAATTTTATTGTCGTGTTAAGAATCATGGATTCCTCCTCCGCTCAAGTAAGATACACGTGGTGGAAAAACCGACTGGACCAATTGCTTAATTTTTCTGGTTTTCAGTTAGATTCGAAACTGTGTTTTTTTGTTTTTCTTTTTATTTATTTTGAATATTATTCCAAATAAATATTATAGCTTTATACAAAATTATTCTAATAATTCAATTTCTAATCATTCAATTCTAATAATTCAAAAATAATTTAAAAAATATTAATATATTTATAAGTATTTTTATGTGACATTTTCATCAAATGCGCAGACGACCGTCCTATTCTTAGAAATGGTTTAGAATTCTTAGCAGGTTTTGAGCATTTTTGAAACTTAAATGTTATTGTCGTGTTAAAACCAAAGATTCCTATGGCGTTGAAGTAAGATCTCCCGTGATGGACATAGCGACAGAGGCTAAATATATATTTTTTCTGGCTCTCAGTTCGAGTCTCAATTGTGCTAATTGTTTTTCTTTTTTTCTTCTTTTTTTTGAATATTATTCCAAATGAATGTTATAGGTTTAAACTAAATTATTCCAAAAAACATAATTAAAAAATAATGTTGTTTTTTACAAATATAAATATATTTATAAATATTTTTATGTGTCAAATTCATGAACATGCGCAGAAGACCTTCCTATTTTTATCATAGTGGTTTTAGAGCAGGTTTTGACCATTTTTGAAACTTAAATTTTATTGTTTTTTTTTTTAAGAATCAAAGCTTCCTCAACCGCTTAAAGAGTAACTAAATGAAAATGACGTCGTTAAACATAACTCTGATGCTTAAGTGGTGAAACTAATTTTAAAATATTATTTTATTACGTAGAAACGAATTAAATGAAATTCTAACATGACAAAAAAAATATTGATTTTCATTTTCAAACAACAAAATCAAATCTTTTTCTTTACACTTCTTTTAATTGCATTTATTTTATTAAATGGTGCAATTTGAGGATTAAATTTTTACCCCAGTTCTTTGATCTGTTTTTTATAAAGGGTAACCTAAATTTTTATTTTCAAACCTATTTGACATTGTTTCGAACTATCTTCCAAAAAGGCTCTACAAATTTTCCTTCATTAAAGAGAAACTAAATGATTATGGCGTCGGTATACATAACTGTGCTGCTAAATTAGTGAAACTAATCTTAAAATATAATTTATTACAAGAAGATGAATTTCATTAATACTTAACATGAAAAAAAAAGTTTTCAAAGAAAAATCATATAGTTTTTCTTGATGCTGTATTTATTCTAATTCATTGGTTCAATTGGATACTGAACTGTCTTTTATAAATTAGCCAAAATTTTAATTAAACAAAGGGAATCTAGTGACTAAGGCTTTGGTATAAATAACTCTGCTGCTAAAGTGTTGTTACTATTCTGGAAACATCATTTTACGTCATCGATATAATTTTCAGGATCTGATTACATGAAAAATGATGAAATTTTATAAAGTATATCAATGATAACTGAGAAATGTGTGAAATAAAATTCCTAAACAAACCGCTTATATCAATTGAAATTTATTTTATTTCTTAAAAAATTGCAAATTCGAAGTTCCAAAATTTATCATTTTGTAAAGAGTAGAAGAGGCTGCATTTTAAAATCTAATTCTAAATAATATTTGTAAATTTAAAACTTGAGCAAATTTTTATTTACTATATAATAAAAACTACTTTTCATTCGTTTAGTAGTGAAGAGTTGAAATAGATTCCCTTCTTTCGTCTACATCAAAAATAAAGAGATTTCAATGAAATTCCTTGCAATTAGAATTGATTTATTTTCCGTTTTAATAAAAACATTTAAAAATAATAATGCTTGTATTTTTCTTTATTAAAAATATTTCTTAGTTTGTAACAAACTATGCGCTATCCTAATAATACTCTGTGGGGATTTCAATATAAGCCAATTAATATCCTTCGAGCTGAAGGGTCCCTTTTGCTTGATCGGTATGATACTCGGCTACTAACCATAAGATTGGGAGTTCGGGCCTAGCGCTATCCGCTATACACCTACAAAATAAAAAGGTTGTCACAATAAATTAAAGAGTTTTAGCTGTTTAATAGATAATTTCTCAACAAATATTACATTTCAGATTACAAAATTGAGGGAAAAATCCAAATCATACTCAACTGATATAGTTTACATAATATATTTGGAAAAATATGTTCAAAGTACATGGACAATTACTTCTCTGTGGCATTTTCACTGCCAATAACTTTGTAAATAGGATTGTCTTCGGTGTACGTTGGCCATTTTGGATTCGATTTTCTACGGGAGGGGGAGAGAAAAAATCATTGTTTATTTGAATCTTGCTTTCAAAACTGTTTTTGTATTGTCTTGAGTTACATAAGGAATATTTTAACATTAAAAAATTATTCATTTAGCATCAATGAGGTCACAATTTTCATATATATTTTAGTAATGAAAATAATTCAGATAATTAAAAAATAGCTTTTATTTCTAATGTTTCAAAACGAATTCAAAATAGGGTTGATTGGTAACATTTTGTTAATTGCAAATTCAAATTTTAACAAAAAAAATCGAACAAAAGAATCGCATTAGTTATATATCCCAACAGGATACTCTAAAATGTAATTAAATAATTACGACTGCAGAAAAGGCAATCAGTTCCATCAGCGTCAACTGTTAATGAAATTTAATGTAGAAATAGTTTGTTAAACATATGGAATATATGCATAAATATTCCTCTTCATTAACACATGCTGCTGAAATATTATATTTTCAGAATTTTTTTTATAAAAATCTCTTTGGAATTTCAGATCATATCTTTCTGGGAAAAACAATTATATTTCCATAAAAAGAAAAAACACCATACTTGCTCCATGGTAAGTTTCATAGATGCTGCTACAGCGAAGGTGAGATTTTGAAGTAGTGCAGAAGATTGGTGAAAGGTGTCGACTCAGGTGTCATCCTTGTCAACTTGTTTTGGAATAAAAGTAAGAATTCTCATTTTCAAAACTACGAAATCTAAAGTAACACACGTAATTTTGAGCTGTGTTCAGATAACGAGGTCTTTTCATCAAAACAGAGAATTTCGGCTTTGAAATATACTTCCACATATATACTTAAATCTAATACATGTACGAGGATCAAGAATTCTTCTATTGAATAGGCGGGGGAAAATAAATAGGAGGATCATTTTGTCTTCTGACCACAGTTAAAAATTGTGAGATCCGTTTTGAATATCCCTCATATTTCTTCGAAATACGATATTAATACAACTGCCGGCCTTCTGGATTACGAGTATCACATCTTCATGATCTGGGCGTCCTGAGTTCAAGTCCCGGTTCGGGCATGATTGTTATTCTTCTGTGTTCTATCTCTGAGGTGTGTGAATGTGCCCACCTGTAAAAAGAATATTTACAAGCGAATGTGACACATGAAGTAGCTGAGTCGCGCTTTTTGACTTAGTTGGCGTTGCTATAAAAACAAGAGATGCTGACTCATCTTAAATCGCAGACAGATCTGTCACTGGATTGGTAAAATAACAACAATCTAAAACAGCTAAAATTTATTCATATTGCCTTCCACATTTAAATTTTGGAATTTCTAATGATTAGAATTCTTCCTCAGTGGTGGAAATTGAAAGCCAATCAAATGAAGGTAGTAAAAATTTGTTGTCTAAAAAAACATATAATATGGCTGTATGAAACTTTGTATTCTTAGTATGAATTGAAGAAGAATTCTAAAAAAATGAGTATTACAATAACAAAATATCTTATAAAAATTCACCAAGAAATTCTTTAAAAATTATATTATCAAACAAAAATTTCTGATTTCATTCCTTAAAAAATTTATCACTTCTTCAGATGTTAGAAAAATTATCCGATTGTAATAAAAATTCTTACCTTAATTTCAAATTTGTAAATAGTATGATTCCATTACAATGCTTTTGTTGTTTGTTTTTAATTCCTCCTTTATCTTTCTTGAAAAAAGTATAATTAAATGACGCCACTAATATTGAAATAAAGCCTAAATAACTTTGATATTTATCAATAATTAAGTTCTGAAAATATTTAAATAGTGTGATGCAATGAAACGTGCGAGGTTATGAGAGCAATATGAAACACACCCATATTTTACGAAGTTAGTGCAATAACTTAAATGTTAACAATCGCATAAACTCCGTTTGTTCCTTTATCATCAGGACGTGTATATGTTTCTTGTACCCCGTTCGTTTTCATTCTAACACCGCTGATGGCTTATTATTCAAGCTCATGCGACTTGATTTTTCAGCGCAATTTTTCAAAATTTTACGCTTGTACCTAACTTCACGTAACTTCAAGGTACGAGTAAACAATATAGTTTCTTCCCCCCGTTCTGAGCGGCTGTGCACAAGGAAGTTTACTCTCCGCAACTCTTTTTAACATTTATGTTAATGATCTACCGAGAGCTAGTAACTGTCACTTAGCGATTTTCGCAGACGATACCGCCATTCTCACACAGCATAGGAATCCACAGACAGTCATACACAACATTCAACAGTACATGACCTTTCTACAGTGCTGGCTCGAGGGCTGGAAGATAAAAGTCAACCCAACTAAATGCGCGTGCCTCCTCTTCCCTAAAAAGAAAATGCCCTATCTAGTACCTATCCAAATATTCGGCCAGCCCGTCCCCTTTGTAAAGGAAAACAAATACTTAGGGTTGTTACTAGACGCAAAATTAAGCTTTAATAATCATATTAAAGCAGCCCACACAAAAGCAATTATTATGAGTAAAAAACTCTACAGCTTTTTCTCTCCTCGGAGCAAGCTATCGATTAGGCTCAAGCTCCTGCTCTACAAAGCCATAATAAGACCAACTGTAATGTACGGTTCCCAAATCTGGGGGGCCTTTTCAGCAAAAAACATTAGGAAGTTGCAAGTTTTACAAAATGGACAACTGAGACGAATAGTGAACGCTCCTTGGTCGATAGAAATAAAATTATTCATGACGACCTCCAAATTGAACCAGTTTCGGAATTTATCAAAAGAACATCAATAAAGTTCTTCGAAAAAATACCCCAGCTTCGTAACGAGTTATTAAAACTACCTGTTTACGACCCTGCAATGCCTAGCTCTCGCAAGAGGCCTAGAGCAGCAACTGTCACTATCTAAGTCAACTTTCCAGCCGTCAAAAAGCTGAGAATCAACAAACTCTGTTACCAATCTGGCGTTTTAAATTATCAAAATTATACCTGTTTAGGCCTAAGATGTGCTACACGCGATATTTCCTGGAATTATGTATTTTTTCTAAACTAAGCAAAATAGCCCAGACCCATAATTAAAAGGCACGTGCAACGTAACTCCATTAAAGTTCTCAATAGTCCCATAAATAATATAAACCTATTATTTTAATTAACTCAATTATTTTCCATAAAAAATGCTAATTACCAATTTCTCATGACGTTAGAGCTTTATTGCGCTCGTCTAAACTAGTTTCAATTAATTTTAATCTTTCCCTAAACTTACAAATTAAAGTATTATTCCAAATTATGATGTGGAGGTGCTCGTGACCACTTTGTCACATCGCGGAACTCCGAAACATCACAACGTTGCCGACTATTAGGTAGTTTTGAGGTTATTAGTGGCATCTGCAGTTGAGAACATGAAAATCAAATTCTACATACTAACTCGTCACAAAATCTAATCAAGAGGCAAAGGAATTAAAAAAAAAAAAACTTGCTATTTTTACTGCTTCGATAATGTATATTTCCAAAGCAAATATTTACAGACAAAATCCCTTTCCAATTCCTCATCTTAAAGTGCAAACCCAAAACTATTGTTTTGACTAATTATATTACAGGTGGTTATAACCTGACATCATCACCATTTTTCTAATATCTCAGTAAGTAAGAGAAAGGCAAATTCTTTTTCAACGCATAAATCAAACTTCATAATAGCTTTCACGATTCTAAATCAATATGGAATGTTTCCTAATTAATTATTAACTTTCTAGATCATAATCATTTCCTAATCATTTTTATATAAAAAGCTCCGAAATATTGAAATAATGTTTTAGACGAACTATATGGAAAATTATACTAATGTTACTGAAAAAAAGAATTTATTTTTAATTTCAAAATGTTTAAAAAACGTATGCCTTTGAACGCTATAATGAAAAAACATGAAATGCTTTAACTTTTTTTTTATCTATTTTCGTTAGAAGATGGGGGGGGGGGGAATTAAACGATTTCAGAAATTTTTAATAACACAATTTTTCATTCTTTTATCTTTTCAGGTGCTAAGAAACAGGCTTGCTAAATTTCACTCGAATCCTTTAATGGATGCAAAATTGCTTAAAATTTAAAGAAAGAGGCCAATTTTTATAAATATGAATTTAGTTTCGCTATAAGACTTTTAATTACTTTAAGGCTCACCCAGATTTATAGTTTTAAGAAGCTGTTTGGATCTCTCTGTAAAGAGCACATTTATTTGCATCCATTTCAGTTCAAATACCTGAAAAATGAGGTTTGGATTTCTGAAATAAAATTCGATTCAAATCATTGCTGCAGTAATATTCAACGATTAATCGCTTTGCTTCCTTTGTTAAAGTTTTTATCCCACATCAAATAAATAAATGCTAATTATTTATTCTTTGATATCAAAAATTAAAATAAATTTATTTAAAAAATACTAAAATCAAATAAAAAATTGAATTTTAAATGCAGACCTGAAGCTTATGTTATGAAAATTTTAACGATAAACTTTAAGATTTTTTTTATTATCTTTATTATTATTTATGAAAGAAAAAATAGCAATCAAACTGTAATTCTTGCATTTCAGAAACTTTCTGAGTTGTATATAAAATCTTGTATTATCTTACAAACTTTTATTATTACTTATTATATTAATTATTTTTATTATTATTTCACATTTTCATTTTATAATTTTTGCTTCAATCAACTAAGAAAAGAATGTGGAAGGAGCATTCACAATTATAAATTGCAACAGCATGGAAACTGTACATACAACTAATATTTTTCTAAATATCATTATCTTGATTTGAACTAATTTTTGATAAAGTGCAGTCAATCATTTCTATAAAAAAATGCTTTTATCATGTAAACATAAAAAAATCAAAATTCTCCCTTTGAATCAAAACATAAAACAATCAAAATCTCTCAATTCAATCATCTAAAATTGATAATAATAAGATTTAAATTTTAACCTGTATCAATAAGATACTGTATTACCCTGTTATTAAACTTTTGAAACAAGCAAGAGAATCATGATTTAAAAGATAAAAGCATGTAAATAATTTAAAGCAACTTAATAAGGTAAAAAGTCTCAAAAAGAAAAAATAAATGCCACATATATAAACTCCACTCAATTAATATTGTACAATATTTTATTCTAATTAATAAATATCAATTGTAAATTAAAAACTGATATTAGTCCTCTTAACATAGCATGGGAATGCAATACTTAATATGTAACAAATGTTCTTTCTCTGAATGAAGTATTTAACTTTCAACATATGATATTGTATCTGAAATAACATGTATTTATTCTATATAGAAATTGCAGCCTCCTACAGAAATATGTAAATCAAAACATGTTCATATTCTTTGCCCCCTATTTATGAAATAATTGCCTTATTTAGACTTGTACAATGTTAAAATTAAAATAAAAGTTAGTTTAAAATTTTCAAACTTTCTACAAATTACTTGAAGTTCCTTATGATGTTATTTTAAACTGCCAGTGTGAGTCTAGACAGCAGGAAGCTTAAGATATCTTAATGCTGTAGATTTTCATGCATTATAAAGAAAAGGAATACAAGAGAAATGGTATAGCAACCAGGGACAAGGACATGCCTCAGACTTGGCAAATGATATCAAGACATACCTTCAGCATGATTATGCCCATTTTTAAAACTTTACAAAATAAAGTGCAAAAAAAAAAAAAAAAAAAACTTTATGCCTTAAGTGTTATTTACCATTTTAAAACCAATAAAAATGACAGGATACAAAAAATATAATTATGATTCATTCATCATTTGCCTTTGTTATGCTACTACATGTAATAAGCAACAAAATGTCTTTAAATATCAGTTAGAGACTAAATATGGATTTTTAAATTTTGAGTAATACTGTATGAAAGTTAGAATTTATACATGTTCTCAAAATTCCAATCTTAAAATTTTTAAATAAACTTTCTTCCATAAACAATGTTTAATGTATTCATAAAATATTAATTGGCTAATTTGTTTTTAGATAGATAATAAAGGTGATGAAAAAACAAACTTACCAAAAATATAAAACAATAGAATAATAATTTATGCAAGGATGGCATATTTGTACTTAATATCTCTCACTAGAGAGATATTAAGCATAAACCAAAGATAATTGCAGAAACACAAGCTTTCTTCAGAGCCTAAATTTAATCAATAAATTAGCTGTTTCTATTATATTAAAATTCATCATCAACATATTTGATATAAATTATCATTGAAATACTTTTCTTATAAATGTTATTTAATTATGAAATATCTTTAATCTCATGTTGCAGGAAACCAAAACCGATATTTTGATGATTAATTTTCTAATCAAAATGTTTTTTAATGTATTGAAGAATTTGATTTATTTTAACTAAAGCTATGATTAAATATTTAGAGCAGCTTCACTCAGAATACAGGCCAGTATATAGAATACAGTATCCTAAATAATATCAATAATTGAAATGATTAACAATATCATTAAAGGTATGCAGATAGACCAAAAAAAACTAATGAACTATTCCTTACTTTTCTTATGCCATAACATTTTTCTAATAATGATAATTAATAAAATGGTATTTTTTTCAATATGTATGCCCTTGACATCTTACAATATTATCTAGTTCTGTATGCAATAATTACAAAGAAACTAAATATATAATCTGAGTTTAAATAAATTTTAAGCTTACATTTTTAATTTTAATTATGAAACTCAATTATTTAGTTATTTCAAGTAAAAAATACGGCTCAGCTTTACTGTACGGTCACCCTTGGCGACTTTTTCAAAAGTTGGCGATAAATAATTTTTTTGGCAACCTTGGCGATAAATTTTTTTTTTGGCAACCTGCTGAAAACTGGAATTTTCCCAGAAATTGAGTTTCCCCATTTCGAACTTCGGTGATATATGGTGAAGTTGATTTTGTCTTAGCTCCCACGTTAATTTTATTGTGATGGCTGCATGGGGAATGAATTTCTGTTTTTGTTCTTTCATTTGTATAGTGAAATTTACATTCGAAAATCAGTTTCTTTTTGTATTTTTTTGCAATAATTTGTTCTAATTTTTTGATGCTAATATACCTTACATTTCTTATTTCCTAACATAACCCATAAAAGCTTTGCACTTTTATTTTGTTACAATTCAGAAGTTCGTTATTCCTCTCTGAAACTTTTCAGCCATTTTCTATGCTCTGTTTTCATTGGTTCTCGCTTCGAAGTCGCCAAAATGGCGACTTTTGGCGGGATTTTGAAAAATTCGCCAAGGGTGACCGTACAGTAAAGTTCTACCAAAAATACAAATAAATAAGCTATTTAAACACTTATGTGTTAAAATATTGGGGATAGTTTTAAAAAAAGAGAAAAGAATGAAGATATGCATCACTTTATTGTAAAAATTACAATAACACATTTTGATTACAATATGAGCTAGCACTATATATTATATTCAAAAAGTTTAAATCATTATGTAATATTCATTCAAAGTTAATTGCTGTAAAGATGATCCT
>JAOUZG010045130.1:56026-75185 GCA_026289955.1 Argiope argentata | reverse complement strand
CAATGATTGGAAAGTGATTTATTAAAATTTGTGCGTGATACACTCATGCGTAAATTTATGGAAATTTAATATGGAACGTTTGTTCTAAAATTCATTTTATTTCATTGTAATTAGATCTTGTCTTAACAATACTAAAGAAAAATTAAATAACATTTTAAAATCCGAAATTATGCTTGAAAAATTTATCATGACGGTTTATACCAAAAGAAGTAATATTTATGACAAACTAAAGTAAAATGCTCAGACTAGAAACTGAAGGAATGTGTTTGCGATATATATTTCACTGAGTAATTTTTTCCCCTAAATTTATTGAGCAATTTTTAATATCAGTATTAAATAATGTTTAAAAAATGTTATTTGATTTATCGAATTGCTTTTATAGATAAGATAGAAATATTTTTAAATATATATTTATCTCACACTCCTTTTCGATTATTTAAGCAGAAACAAGAATGTATAAGCTTTCGGAAACAAAAGATGAAAACATTTTAAAAAATTTAATTGAAGGTAAAGACTCTTTGTATTACGATTCAAAATTCAAAATAATGTTTTATATTCAAAAATTCAATGAGAGTAACAATATATATTAAATAAAGTTGATACTGACGGCAAAAAGTAAAAGAATTCTCAACTGAATGTTAAAAGAACAAATTTTAGAAGTGTCTTTCAAAAGGCGCTTGTTTTCACATTTTTTTAAAATTCAAGGTATGCTTTCATTTTAATATTAAATAAAGATTTAAAACATTATCTCGTCTGTCACTACGTTGAATTGACATCTGTACCATGTAAAAAATATTCTAATTGCATTCATTTATACAATATACACGTCGCATACTATTATAATGTAAAAGAAATTGCCTTCTAATATCTGTATTATTATTTAGCTTTGACAATACAATATTGTATTAATATTTTAAAAGTATATCGGAGAAAATTTAAAAAAAATTATAATGTTTTTGAAATTGGCATTAATGCCAGTTTTTATTTCAATGATTTGAAATCTAATATAAATTTTCTAAAAACTATTTTCGAAATTATATTGTAAAAAAAAATTATCAAATATTTGGCGATGAAAAAAATACCCCATAAAGTCGATGAACGAAACGTTTCACGCTAAAAAGCATCAACACATTAGAACACTTCGACCGGTTGAAAATGCAACTCCTTCTCGGAAAACCGCAAAGCAATAGCTCAAAGGGGAACGGTGACAGATTTATTACTTCGGACCCCAGGAAGTAACTGCCCGTCAGCTTGGAAGAGCCCATGTCGTCCAGAGGCACCCGAGAAAGTCTGTATGTTAAAGGGAGTGCTTCTTGAAAAGGGCTTGGAGGTTCAAGAATTAAAAGCTGTAGTTTTAAACAAAAAAAATTGTTATGAGACTAATTTTATTTTATTATTTACTAAATTTGAAATTGATAATTTTTAAGAATCTCTCTTTTAAACCGCTGGTGAATATATTTGATTCATTAATCTTCAATGTATTATTGTAAATTTTAATTCAAAATGTTCTCAAAATATAATTTATCTGACTTAATGTGAAAAAAATAAATGAAGTTAAAATACGAAGTCGCTGGAGACTATGCGATTTTATGCAAAAAAGAAAGCTCATAAAATATTCTGAAAATCGTTTCAAATGACATTTGGATGGGCACTAGGGATTTTTTAACTGCTTTAAAATTTTATTCAAGGCAATGATATTGATTATTAAACTTGTCGCTTATTGTATAATTCCATTTGTTATAATTTGAATTTTGATACAGTTCTACATCTTATAAGTCTTACTTAGTTATTATTTTACTGTAAAATCAAATTGTTTTCTTCTTTATTTTTATGAACACAAAAGAATATATGCATTCCCTTATGACAATGCATTAGGAAATTTAACCCATAGAAAAATTGTAAAAATGTTAAACGTACAAGCCCTTCTACGGTAAACTTGCAGAATAGTGTAGTATAATAAGACTATTAATAAAAAAACTTTTAAATAACTCTTAATAAAAAACTTTTTAATAAAAAACTTTTAAAACCTCATTTTTCTGGAGGTTACGAGAAGCAAGCTTAGTATTCACAATATTTTACTATGAAGAAATGTGATATTTTAATGGCAAAGTAAAAAAATTAAGATTTTAATTCATTAAGGGTTATAAAATATTTTAACAATACTATTTTTTCGATACTAGGAAATCAAACCAGTTTTAGTAATTCTTAAAAATACACAAACACAAGTAGAACAAGAAATAAATTCCTTCCCCCCAAAAATTATGCAAATATATACATTTTTTGTTTTGTTTCAGGAAATAAATAATTCTCCCTAATTTTGAGAAATAATTTTACCATTATATGAAGTAAAAAATGTTTTAATAAGTTTAAATTTTTTTCAAAAAGTTCAAAAGATCGGACACATTTAATTTATAACAGCTAGAACCTCATCAAAGTAAAAATTATAAATATATTTTTTAAGCAAGTTTTATGCAGTGTTATGCATAACAATTGAAAAACGATTTCCAATTCCTACAAAGAATTACTACGTTTTGAAATTATAAGGTAATTTTAAAGAAAAGAAGAAAAAAAAGATATATTCTGACAAAGTGAAAATACGACGCGATAAGCAACAGTGACGCTGTTTCCAGGTGGCTGGAATTTATTTTTATCTATTGTCCAGAAGGGGAAAACAATATCTTTACCAAATTTGTCACACTTAAAAGTTGTTAACAATGTAGCAAATATTAAACAATGCAGGAAATGGAGAAATTTAATTATAAAAGAATCTTCTTTCAGAGCAATGGATAAATGTATTACGTCATCCATTCTTTAAAATTATATTTAAAGCATGCATTTTAGAAGAAAAAAAAGTTTAAATATTTTTTTCAGAATTCAAAAACCCGATAAAAATGAATATAAATATAAAATGAATGTGCATGAATATAATATTAAAATGAATGATAAAATGAATATGGTTATGCTTTGAATAATCCACTCACTAATGATTATTTCTAATTCTATACAATAAAGGAATGATTTCTTTTACAACGATCTTTGAAATCACATCCATAAAACTATGCATTTTGTATAAGAAATATTTACACAAAAGCTTTTTTCCCCAAAAATATTTGAAACAAAAATGAATATAAGATCTCTTTATTGTATAATGCGTAAAAAATAACCAACTAAACATTTTAATACACAATGAATCATTCTCTTGTTAATGCACCATGAAGCCTCATAATAAACACTAGACAATACTTCGTTGTCAAAAACAGTAAAAAATGAAATAAAATTATCAAAAACTGCAATTTGAAATTTAAGTAAAATAAATCGCAATATTGTCTTGATATCTCAGTAATGATAATTTTACTTTGAAATACTGAAAAATGTATTAAATAATAATAATAAAATGTATTCATAAGTCTTAAAAATTAATACACAATAGTTTTATTTTTTAATGAATGGACCAAAAAGACAATGGAGGAGTCAGTCGATTTCAATTTATTCACGCTATTAATGTAAAAACTTTAAGTTGGCTATAAGCAAATGTGTTGTGTAAGAGAAATAAAAAGAGTAGCTGATTCCTTTCAACCTAAAATCGCAAATTGTTACAACTCCCCGAATTGACACTATGCTATCTGAAAACGGCCTGAGCTGACAGCTCTGAAAGAAAAGAAGGGTGTCGGGTGATCCCCGGCCCTACAGGGGGAGGAAAGGAAATCCTAGAAATACAAAGCATTCTCCCCTTGTGTCCACAGGGTTCCGTCTCCTTAACGGGAATAAAGATAAAAAGAGAAATCTGTGAATGGGTTGAAAAGTGACCGGACTGGTTATTCTCGGAATAATCGTAACACTGAATTGCATATCACTGAAATCTATCGGAACAGCGACTTCTCACTTTTCAGTGAAGTCGCTGCAAAGTTATAAATCACAGCGGGCCTCACACTGATAGTGACCTTGACTTTCGAATACTCGCATTTAACAATGCGCTACTCTATGATCATTGTATTGCCTGTGACGTGAGTCGTACCGTCTCTGGACGGTCACACGTGACCCCAACAATAGTAATTCGCTTATTCACTTCGCTGGCGCCATCTATCGGTAGAATTTAGAAATAAAAAAATTTAAAGAAATGACATTTATTTTTAATTTAACTTTTTCAGAAAATTCTTTAATCTAATAAATAAATTAAATAAATATTATTGAAAAAGGATTTAAAAAATATGTTAAAATAGATAAATTAATTCGATCACGTGTTTCGTACATCAGTAAATGAAGTATTAAATATTATTAATAAATTTTAAATTTAATAACAATTAAAATTTTTTAATTAATAATATAATAGAAATAACAGATATTTGGAACAAATATTTAAAAATAGCAATAGCAAAATTATTTGTTACTCAAAAAAAGGTGGATTATGCATCTCTATTCTTGGCACACTACGTCACTGCCAAAGTTTCACATGATTGGTTGAATTTCGTTTGCAAACGATATTTCCGTCACTATCGTGGACATTTTCAAGCCGGTTAAAAAAAGTTGACGATGACGGAAAACTTGCTTGACCGGTTGCCTGCGGGCGCAAATTGACAACTGTCGACGAAAGTGCTGCCGGTATTTCGCCGTGTGATAGGGCCTTAATATCTTCTCAATGCGAAATTAATAATAATGGACATTGCTACTCTAAAAAAAGGGAAGGTATTCGATTTTGTTGTAACTATAATAGATTCTAAATTTTAACTATTGTCAATTCTTTATTATAGATAAGACTATTTCATTCTGAGAATTTGTTATTGATTGAGAGCATTTGGAAAAAGTTCAGAAATTTAGCGCAAAAATTTCAAATTTTTCTCAAGTATTAAACAAACTAATATATTTTCTTTTTTTTTTTCAAAATTTCTATATATGAATTGAAAATAAAAATTTAAATACGTCGTGCCTTTCGTTCTGGTACTTTTGTATCTATGCGTAATTCTCAGCTTATGATTACAAACATTTCCGCACTAAATTATTATCTGCAAAAGAAATTGTTTTGAAGAAAAACTGAAATTAATTTTCAAATTAAATGAACTTCCTTTTTGGAGATTTGATGTCTTCTTAAATGATATAGACGAAAATAAAATCTTTAAAATCAATTTTCTTCAAAACATGTCAATTTTTTCTATAAGAATTAAGATTTAAAATGTGAAGGCATTAGAAAAGTATTATTTAACATCAGCTTACGGGCGGTACTACTGCTGTACCAAGTTTTTATTTTACTTTTCCTTACTGTTGTGCCAGCAACGAGTTTGGATTTTGTTCCCCCACTTGAACTTCCCGGTCGACCGTAATTGCCTCATAAAAATCCCTGCCCTTTTGTGCTATACCCTTTAGGGTCAGGAGACATCGTCCAGGTGTAATTATAATCATTGTTGGCGCTAGTGAGTTTTGTGAACCCTGCTTTGGTGGCATTCTTTTAAGTAACACTCCTAGAGTATAGAATGAGTTTGTATAACTTCATTTGTTAGTAGTACTCGATTGAAAATATTCTTCTTTTCCCCCATTCCTTAATTTTTTAACATTATAAGTTGTTAATTTTTAAATTAATAAAATTTTGTAATTTTATGATAATATGCTTTTATATTTTTATTCGAATAATAAAAATTTGAATCAAAAATTTCTAGAATTTTTATTTCTGATGGAATGATGCAGTGAAGATAATTGGCGCCCTAGATAAATTGTTACATCTTTTATCTCAATTCGTCACAGGGCAAAAAAACTAAATTGAATCTCGGATTGGTTTTTTTTTCAACCCCCCCCCCTCAATGACTGGAACTTCGGGAATATATATTTTCCAATCACTAATGTACTATTCTAACACAATATTAAAGAATTGACAACTTACAATTTTTTAGCTTTAAAGTTAAGTGCTTGAATGATATATTCATGCTAAAAATATATTTGGTTTTTTAAGCAAGCTGTAAGTTTCATAATTATTTTTCATGATTTATGAAAACGACTTCTTTACTTATATATGATAAATTATATATTAAAATTAATAATTCTAATTTTACAATATTGAATTGATTTGTTGATTTGATTTGTGATTTTTTGGCGCAATAGCTACACAATTGGCCATGCTGCGCCAATCCAATGGTGAAATATAAAAGTTAAATTTGGGAGTTAAAAGAATACGTATAAAAGATGATAGACTGCAATAAGATCGTATATAAAACGGCAATGCTTTAGAATTTACAATTCTAGTTTAAATAATAGTAAAACATCAATTCTTTGGTACCATTGATAACAGAAGAGAAACTTATTAAGCGAACTAGATATAAGTATAAAATTTAATATCCTTTAAAAAGTTAAGAATGTTCTGGTGGTGTTTTTCACCCACGAGGTCCTGCAAGTTCAATGAAGTTGAATGAAAAAAATGAACACTTTGGGAATTAAAATCAGGACATTCAATTAAAATGTGCTTAACGGTAAAATGCACGTGACATGTGGGACACTTTGGCACAGATTCTCTAAAAAGAAGATGTCTGTGGGTAAATCGTGTATGTCCTATACGCAGGCGAATCAATGTAACGTCTGCTTCACGTATAGGGTGAACAGACCACATTTCAATAGTTGGTTTGACGGAATGCAGTTTATTTCCTGTTTGCAGATGTTTTGTCAGTTGCCAAGAAGAAAAAATATGTTTGGCCAGGGACTTCTTAACATCACAATAAGGAAATCTCTGAGACAAAAAAGTTGTTCCTGATTTTGCCTTTAAATCCGCCATTTCATTTTCAGTAATGCCAACATGACTAGGCACCCAACAAAAAATTATCTCAAAGCCCTCGATTTGTAAAAGGCGCAATTTAAATAAAATTCTAATAGCAATTGGGGGCATCTTACTGTGAAAGTGAGCTAGTGTCTCCAGAGCACTCATGCTATTAGTGTAAATAATAAATTTACGCTGAGTAGAAGGACAAATTTTCCGGACAGCACAGAAAATCGCCACCAACTCAGCAGTAAACACTGAGCAACAATTATGTAGACGGTGGCTTAATGAATCAGATGGAAATATGATGCCACAACCCACATGGCCATCTGATTTCGAACCATCCGTGAAAATTGGGGTAAAGGAAGAATATTGATGGCGATGCTATAGAAACAATTGTTGGAAAACAGTCGATGCAGTTCAAAATTAACAAATCCTGAAAAGGGATTTAGGAAACAAAACTGCGGTTCATCTCAAGGTGGAATGGAAAACAAATCAGCTGTTTTAATAGTAATATTATCAAGGCCCGAGTCATGAAGAATAAATTTAACTCTTTCGTTGAATGGACGGACATGAAATGGACGGGCATCATATAATCTGCGAAGAGCAGGTTTAAGCGTTATTTGACGTAAAGGGTGCTTTGACAATGACATAATTCGAAATAATATGAAGCGGACAATTTGCTACACCTTAAATTTAAGGTCATTTCGTGACAGATGACATATAGACTCTCAACTGGAGAGGTACGAAATGCACCAGAACATATTCGCAAGGCAGAGTGATGAACAGTATCTAATCGCCGTAAGGCAGTAGTTTGGGCAGAGCCATACCCCACAGACCCATAATCGATTCGGGAAAGAATTATTGCCTCATAAATGCGCAGAAGGGAGGTTCGATCGGCGCCCCACCTTCAAAATATTTAAGGACTTCTCACATTTCTTCCGCAGGTGTAAGATATGCGGAATGAAAGTCAACTTACGATTGAAGATAACTCCCCAAAACCGTATTTCATTTACTACAGGAATCGGTATATTTCCAGTGCTAATATTCGGATCCAAGTGAATGTTCCTTTTTCGGCAAAAGTGCACAAATCGACTTTTCTCCGGTGAGATACTGTGTCCATTGTTTTTGCACCAAGTTACCAATTTATTCACGGCATTCTGTAATTGGCGCTCGATAAGATTCATACTGCTTCCTTCGCATGGTATTTGAAGGTCATCAACATAAAGACTAGCCTGTATAGATAAAGGCAAATGAGTTAAAATTTGGCTAAGATGAATTATAAAAAGGGTGACACTGAGTACACTTCCTTGTGGAACTCCCTCAGCTTGAATAAAATAATTAGAATACACATTACCAATTTGAACACGAAAGGTACATTGTGCCAAAAAGTTTTGTAAAAATATGGGCAAGTTACCCCTAAAACTAAGATTAAAAAGTGCTGAAAGTATGCCGTGATGCCATGTACGGTCATATGCCTTCTCAATATCGAAAAATATGGAGACAAGGTGGTTTCTCCTTACAAATGCGTTGCGAATTTGGGTTTCTAGCAAAACGAGGTTGTCAGAAGTAGACTGACCTCGACGGAAACCACTCTGCAACGGGGAGATGCATCCTTGTTTCTCCAATTCGTATATGAGACGGGCATTAACCATTCGTTCAAAAGTCTTGCAAAGACAGCTGGTCAAAGCAATTGGCCGATAGTTCAAAGGGTTAGAAGATTCTTTGCCAGGTTTTAGAATCGGGACCACAATAGCGTCTCGCCATTGTGAAGGATACTTCTGTTCGATCCATATTCTGTTAAAAAGTAATAACAGATTCAAAAGCGAAGTTTCCTTTAAATGGCGGAGATATGTAATCCCATCAGGACCGGGACTGGAATCATGGACATGAGATAATGCAGTTTCTAGCTCAAACATTCTAAACTCACAGTTGTATGGAAAGGTATTTCGTTCATTAAAACGCGAAGGCAACCGTTCCGCGCGATTTTTAATTGCAAGAAAATCTGGCCTATATGAATCAATTGCAGAAACCTGTGCAAATGTTTTCCCCAGAATGTTGGCAACATCTAATGGTGACGAGTACTTCACATTATCCCTATTTAGAACAGGAATGGAAGATTTATGATATATCACATTAGCAGCTTTTACCTTTTTCCATAGAGTTTTGCTTGATGTAGAGGGTGTGATAGAGGATATGAATTGAATCCAGGATTCCTTCTGGCTACGGCGGCGTGTTCGACGAGCAAGTGCTTTTGCTCTTTTAAAAGCGACAAGGTTATCTGTAGTTGGGTACCTTCGAAACTTGTTCCATAACTTTTTCTGCTATTTGTAACTATCGCGAAGGCTTTATTCCACCATGGTCGATGAAATTTTCTTAGACCTGGTGAACTCTTTGGAATAGTGGAGGTTGCGGCACAAATTATAATATCTACGACATTTTGAACTGCTTCCGAAATATCAGTAGTATTGACCATAGTCTCTGTGATGTCTGCTAACTTCGAAAACGTAGCCCAGTCTGCCCGCTGAAATAGAAAACGTGAAGGACAATAAGTCGCTTCACCACTATCAACATGGGAGATGATAATAGGGTAGTGATCACTATTATATAAATCGTTGCTAACAGTGAAGGCAAGCAACGGCAGAAGCTCAGGAGAACATATGGCCAAGTCAAGACTGTGGAAAGTACGTGTGGGTTCATGAAAGTACGTCGTTATTGAGCAGGCAGAGACAGTTGTAGGAAATAAACTCTTCAATCTGCCGCCCACGCGAGTTTGTAGTACTCGAACCCCACAAAGTACTATGGCCGTTGAAATCGCCAAGTAGGATGAAAGGTGAAGGAAGTTGGTCAACTAAGTTGTTAAGATCTTGCTGACAGATGGCATCATGAGGAGGTAAGTAAATACAGCCGACTGTGACTAAAGTTTTTACGTGAACTTCTATAGCCACATCCTGCAGAGAGGTATATAGGGAGATAGGATTGCTTGGATAGAAATTGAGAGTAAAAATGCAGACCCCTCCAGAACTATGAGCTCCACTGTCTTCAAAAACGTCTCTTGAAGACCAATACAAACCGGATGAAATCTGTTAATTATTGACTTAATGTCCTGAAGTTTCGAACGAATGCCGCGGCAATTCCAAGAAAGGAAGGTACCCATTAAGAGAGAGGTTTGTGAGGTGAGAGACAAGTATCAGTTGTTGGAGTTGTCTGATCCTCGCAACTCCTACTCAGCTCATATTCATCTTCTGACGGATGTAACTTAATATCAGGGCTATTAGGCGTGTCTCCAAATATGGAATGTAAGTCCTTATGGACAACGCCTTGCATCGCTAGCCCCAATGCGACGGAAGTTTTTGATGTTGAATTTTTCAGTTTCTTTCTTAGATTCTTTTGAGTAAGGCCACGTTTTGAAAGGTTTAAGGTCAACGAAGTGTGTGATTTAGATTTTCTTTTAATATGTTTTTCAGTATCATCATTAACTTTCAGAGAATGTTCGGTATCAGAATCGGAAGTTTTTTCAATATTTGGTGCATTTCTGGTGTATTTAAGACAGTGATCGCAATTACAATTTTCACAGTAAGTTTTTTTGACTGCTGAAGCATAGTTGACACCAGGAGATGGGGTTTGTGCATTAACTTTACGTCTGGCTTCGGGATAAGATAGGTTTTCTGTGATTTTTACTGCCATGTCTTGCTTTTCCAGCGTCCATCGAGGACAAGATCGAGAATATGATGGATGTTCTCCGCCACAGTTTACGCACTTCTTTTGTGCGGTACACTGTTGGCTATCATGACATTTTTGTGCACAGCGGGCACAAGTAAGAGACCCACGGCAATTCATTGTAGAGTGGCCAAAACGCTGGCACTGAAAGCATCTCAATGGATTGGGGATATATGGCCTCACCGGTAACTTTATATAGCCAGCATAGACGTACTCCGGTAATTTAGGTGTTTAAAAAGTTATTATATGGTGTTTAGTCTCAAGTAGCTGTCCGTTGCGTCGTATAGAAATTCGACAGACGTGTGTAACACCTTGAGCTTTCATTTCAGAAGTAATTAACTCTACGGGAAGATTTAATATTTCGCCGCAGGTAATGAGGCCTTTAGAGCTATTCAATGATTGGTGAGGGGTTATTGAAACTTTTATAGTTTCCCAGGATTTAAGTTTTTGTATCTGCTATGCTTGTTTGCGGGAAGAAACCTCCACAAGCAAGTCACCAGATCTCATCTTTCGAATTGAGGAAACTTCGCCGAATGTAGTAATCATAGCCTTTTGTACAAGGAACGGAGAGACTGTTTCAAAAGTTTCTTTGTTTTCGGAAACTGTACTTAATATAAAAAATTTGTCAAAATATTCAATAGCGTTAAAAGAAATTGGTACTTTGTGTTGCCCATTGAAGGGACCCTTTTTCGAAGCGCCCATACAATATGACAGTTTATTCGGGTCCGACGGCACCGCTCACCACGGAGCCCAACAGGGGAAGGCAATTACCGGCTCTGGTCTGTTCCGACCTCAGAATACACCCTAGTGCTAATAGGTACTTATACGCTGGGAGTTACCCCCGAGGACAGTGACCACCCTTAACGCCAAGCCCAAGGAGTAACCCCTTCGCTTGATCTCTAGCAGTCTAGCTACTCAGGTGACTAGGTACCAGCCGATTGATACACCGGGGACCACAGTGCACCACCCGTCTCTCAAATGGGTTGCCACGCACGGCCAACACGTGGGGACTTTGGCTGTCCATGAGAAGCAAGAGGCAAATAGAGCGGCGACAGCTTCTCATGGAGAGCTCCCTCGCTTGCCGTCGAGGGAAAGAAGGATCAAGAAGACAGTAGAAGGCGTAGGGGAGAATAAAATATAAATGGAGGAAAGATCCCTGGGAACCTCGGGATTGGGACACTCGTTCTCACCTATAGTAGGTGAGCCCCTGAGGGGTTTACAATATTGAAAGAGGCTTTTAAATTATATCAAAAATAATAATTAGTAGCTTTTAACACATTCCAACATCATAAGAAAAAAATTAAAATCTTTATTCCTTCATTTCAATTTACTGAAAAGTTACTAGACATTTAAATTTTTCCAGAAATATTTATACTGAAATAAAATAAGATAAGATAAAGTATATGGTTAAAAAAGGCAGGAATTCTAGATTTAATTTTAAATATTTCTGAAAGATAATCTAAATAATCTGCTTGCAAAAATGCCGCAGCATTTGCTAGTAACAGCAGATATTAACAAATGCTGATCATTTACAATGCTAGCTTTATTTATTAAGGATTTTTTGAAGATTTTTTTAATGTTAACTAATTTTCATTATAATTTTATAGCAATGAAATCTTATAGATCAAATTCTAAGTAAACCATATCTAATCTTACTTTGTTTAAAATTAATGTCTTTAATCTGGTGATTATCTACACATTAGTAAATTTTTATGCAGAAAAAGAAATGTTCGTTATAAATTAGTTATTGATTGTCTAGAAAATAGAGCGCAGTTAAAAAAGTATTACACTGTTTTAATTAACTGAAATTCTCGGAAAAAAAAGCAATTTAAATTATAAGAATCGACAATAGAATAAAGAAACGTTGCTAGTAATTTATATTAAAAACATTCCAAAATATGTTAGGAATAAAAATTATATTCGATTTTATGAGCTCAATATGTTGATATTAATTAATTCAAATCTACAAAATAGCAGACAATCATCTGACATTTTGCAGATACATTTAATTTACAAAATATCAGGTATTGTTACCTGTGTTTTGTGGGGGGGGGAAATGAAAATATTTTCAAAAAAAATCAATTACGATATTTATACGTGATATATAAATAAATGCATTTAATAAAGATAAATGAGTTAGAAGAAAAATAAATTAAAATTCACAATGATGTGTTCAAGCTTTATAAGAATTAAATTTACAGTTTCAGTAAGCTTTGAGAAATTTATTTAATCACAAATATAAATGACAATTGACAACAATTTTTTAATGTGCTAAATAATAATACTTCAGTTAACCTATTTATAATTTATATAATATCATAAAATTTAACTTAATACTTTTTCATACGGAATTAATAAACAAAGGTTTCAGAAAAAAGGAAAAAAAAAAACTGCGATAAAAATAATTTTTGTAGTGACCAGCTACAGTAAAACCACAAAAAAGCAACCTGGTTAAGACGGGGAGAATAGATGACCAATTAACACTACAGGTGGTCGAAATCGGACAGCAATCGTTTTTAAAAGGGGAAAGCATCTGCTATCTTTCTTCACTGAATGCCAGCATTCAAAGGAGGTTTTCCGAGTTTGGGTTCCCGTAACCTAATGGGTAAAATGAAATTTCATTCTGATACTTTTCTATCTGTTTTTCAAAGTGTGTTAAATATGAATCAAAGCAATGTTCAAAATTCCTATTGATTAAAATTGGTGCTTGGACAAAAGGTTTACTGAAAATTAGCAAATGTTTTCTGCTTGAGAGGTCTGTCTTTCATTCGCCCTCTTCATGAGTTTACTCCTCATTTTACATCCTGTTATGACTGCATTTCTGGAAAAAACAATCAGAAAAAGAGGATCAATATCGTGCTTTTAAATAAGCAATTACCTAACACATGCGGAGATTTGAATAGGTTTTTTCTACATGACTCTTTCTGATGTTTGCAGGTTTATTTAGTTTTCGGCTTACTGCATCTTTAAAAGCTATAGCTTTAAATGAAAAAAAAAAAAACAATTGGAATGAGAATAATTTTATTTTATTATTTACTAAATTTGAAATTGATAATTTTTAAGAATCTCTTTTTGAAACCGCTGGTAAATATATTTGATTCCTTAATCTTTCTGTATGTATTGAATATTCTAAATTTCAATTCAAAATGTTCTCAAAGTATAATTTAGCTGACTTAATGTTAAAAAAATAAATGAAGTTAAATACAAAGTCGCTGGTGACTATTCGATTTTATACAAGAAAAGAACGTTCATAAAGTATTCTGAAAATGTGTTTAAATTATATTTGTATGGCCACTAGGGATTTTTAAAATCTGATTTAAAAATTTATTCCAGGTAATGATATTAATTACTAAATTTGTCGCTTATTATATAATGTCATTTGTTATAATTTGAAATATATTGCAGTTGTACTTCTTATAAGTCTTACTTAGTTATTATTTTATTGTAAAATCAAAAATTATTTTCTTCTTAATTTTTATGAAAACAAAAGAATATATATATTCGCTTAGTCACAATGCAGTAGAAAATTTAACTCATAGAAAAATCGTAAAAAAGTTAAAAGTCCAAGCTCTTCTACGGTAAACTTGCAGAATAGTGTAGTAGAATAAAACTATTAATGGATTTTTTTTAATTGAGTAAAAATCTTATTTTTTTTGGAGGTTACGAGTAGCAAACTTAGTATTCGCGTCATTTTACTATGAAGAAATGTGATATCCAAATGGCAGAGTAAATGATCAAGATTTTAATTCATTAACGGTTATAAAATATTTTAACAGTACTATTTTTTCGATACTATAAAATTAAACCAGTCTTAGTTATTCTTAGAAATACAAACACAAATTAATAGCAGAACAAGAAATAAATTCATCCCATATAAAAATTATGCAAATATATACTTGTTTTTTCAGGAAATAAATCTTTCCCCCTAATTTTGAGAAATAATATTACTATTATATGAAATAAAAAAATATTTTAATAAGTTTATAATTTTTTTGAAAAAAAAAAGTTCAAAAGATCAGACACGTTTAATTTATAACAGCTAAAACTTCATCAAAGCAAAAATTTTAAATAAATTTTTAAAGCAAGTTTTATGCAATGTTATACATAACAATTAAAAATCGATTTCCAATTCCCACACAGAATTGCTGCTTTTTGAAATTATAACGTAATTTTAATATTTCTAGAAATAGGAAAAAAGAATGATTTATTCTCATAAAGCGAAAATACGACGCAATAAGCGACAGTGATGCTTTTTCCAGGTGGGTGGAGTTAATTTTCCTCTATTGTCCAGAAGGGGAAAAATATCTTTACTAAATTTGTGATACCTAAAAGTAATAAACAATGTACCAAATATCAAACTATGTTGGAAATGGAAAAATTCAATTTTAAAAGAATCTCTTTTCAGAGCAATGGGTCAATATATTACGTCATCTATTCTTTAAAATTGTATTTAAAACAGACATTTTAGAAAAAAAAGTTGTTATATATATGTTTCAAAATATTTTTTAAAGAATACAAAAAGCCGATAAAATGAATATAAAATTAGTTATGCTTAGAATAATCAATTCATATAAGGATTTTTTCTAATTCTATACAAGAAAGGAGTAATTTCTTTTACAACAATCTTTGAAATCACATCCATTGAACTATGCATTTTAAAATATTTACACAAAACCTTTTTTTTTTTTGGTTTAAAATATGTTTAACAAAAATGAATATGAGATCTCTTTATTGTATAATGCGTAAAAAATAACCAACTTAAAAAAGTATTAATATAAAATTAATCTTTCTCCAGTTAATGCACCATGAAACCTCATGATAAACACTAGACAATGCTTCGTTGTCAAAAACTGCAAAAAATGAGATAGAATTATCAAAAACTGCAATTTGAAATTCAAGTAAATTATTCACAATATTGTGTTGATATCTCAGTAATGATAACTTTACCCTCAAGCACTGAAAAATGCATTGAATAATAAAAAAAAATAATGTGTTCATAATTCTTAAAAATTAATACAAGATAGTCTTATTTTTTAATGAATGGGCCAAAAAGACATTGAAGGAGCCAGTCGGATTCAATTTTATGTACGATATTAATGTAAAATCTTAAAGTTGGCTATAGTCAAATGTGCTGTAAGTGAAAGAGGAATAAAAAGAGTGGATTCCATTCAACCTAAAATATCAAACTGTTACAACTCCCCTTATTGACAATATGTTATCTCAAAACGGCCTGAGCCCAAAGCTCTGAAAGAAAAGAAGGGTATCGGATAATCCCCGACCTTCCAGGGGGAGAAAAGGAAGTCATAGAAACACAAAGCATTCTTCCCTTGTGTCCACAGGGTGCCGTCTCCTTAACGCGAATAAAGATAAAAGGAGAAATATGTGAATGGATTGAAAAGTGACTGGACTGGTTATTCCTGGAATAATCATAATACTGAATTGCATATCACTGAAGTCTATCGGAGCAGTGACTTCTCACTTTCCGATAATTTCACTGTAGTGTGATTATCGGAAAGTGAGAGTGATTAGTCACCCTTCACTGTAGTGTGATTAGTCACCCTTCTCCTCAATTGTAGCGACCTTGACTTTTCAATATTCACATTTGACAATCCGCTATCGTATGAAGATCATTGTAATGGCCATCAAAGTTAATTTACTTCGCTGGCGCCATCTATTGGTAGAATTTAGAAATGAATTGAAAATTTTAAAGAAATGACATTTATTTTTAATTCAACGCTTTCAGAAAATTCTTTACTCTAATAAATAAATTAAATAAATAGTATTGAAAAAGAATTTTAAAAAATAAGTTGAAATAGATAAATTAATTCGACCACATGTTTCTTACATTATTAAATTAAGTATTAATTATAATTAACAAATTTCAATTAATAATATGATAGAAATAACAGATATTTGGAACAAATATTTAAAAATAGCAATAGCAAAATTATTTGTTACTAGAAAAAGGTGAATTATGTATCTCTATATACAATTCAGTTACAATTATTCCAAGAATAACCAGTCCGGTCACTTTACAATGACTTCACAGATTTCTCTTTTTACCTTTATTCCCCTTAAGGAGACGGAACCCTGAGGACACAAGGGGAGAATGTTTTGTGTTTCTAGGATTTGCTTTCCTCCCCCTGGAGGGTCGAGGATCACCCGATACTATTCTTTTCTTTCAGAAGTGTCGGCTTAGACCGTTTTGAGATAGCATATTGTCAAAATGGGGAGTTGTAAAAATTTGCAATTTTAGGTTGAAAGGAATCCACTCTTTTTTTATTCCTCTTTCAATTAGAACCAACTTAGCCAACTTTAAGATTCTACATTACTATCGTACATAAAATTGAAATCTAATGCCTCCTTCAATGTCTTTTTGGCCCATTCATTAAAAAATAATGTCCCATTCATTAAAAAATAAGACTATCATGTATTGATTTTTAAGATTTATGAATACATTTTTTTAATTATTATTAAACACATTTTTCAGTGATCCAAAGTAAAATTAACATTACTGAAATATCAACACAATATTGCGATAATTTACTTAAATTTCTAATTACAGTTTTTGATAATTCTATCTCATTTTTTGCAGTTTTGGACGGGATTGTGTCACTTGCGCTCAGTCTCATTATCAATAACCCATTAGAGGGTGTCATTTGCGCTCACATGGTAGGTTTACTGGGATTTAATCACTTTTGGCATGCATCTAGAGGGGCTATAGAGAATGCATGTTTCTAGCCATGATAAGATTAAGTGAGATAATTAAGGGTTCTTATCTTCGAAATATTGCTTTTTTCTCACAGTAAAACTGATAAATTTTCTTTAAGAACGCCAGGTGAATTTTTGATAGTTTGTTTTAGTTTAGGGGTTAGATTAAATTTGGAGGGAAAATGAAAAGCAAAAAAATATATAAATCTAGATGATAGAACAAAATATAATGGGAGCTAATAGTAGATATTGAAAAAGAAAAAGAATAAGGATGTCTAAACAGGATATTTTCACACGCGTAATTTGAAAACTATATCTTAAATAGAATAGGGTATCTAATACTCAGGGAATTAAATTTTGAGGCCATGACAGAACATAAGTTGTGACTTAAACTCCATTTTTTAATGATACAACTTTATCAATTAACAAATATATATATAAAATAATTGGTCATTAACTAGAATTATTTGTGCTTTCTTCATAGTTATCATTCTATAGATTTTTGTTTACTTTGACGTTATAATTATTACGATAAGAAGAAAATTTGTTTGATATTGCTTACTTTAATAGGAGTATTTTCCAAATAGCATAAATAAGAAAAAATTGGCATATTTAAACACCTAAATAGAACTTTACCTTTCTGAGGAATATAGTTTAAAGTGGAATAAAACATAGCTGATTAAAATTGTTTCATCGATTCAATGAAAGAAAATGGTTCCCCAAAATACATCACTAATCTCTTTAAGCTCAATAATACAAAATAGGTTTTGATTTTCAAGTTCATTTCAGCATATAAAATCTAAACTCAAGTTTGATATTTTATGAGCTTTGCATTTCTGTTTTTATTCGTTTATTCCTCAAGATATACTAAAAGCACACATATTGATTGGTGTCTTTTGATATTAATTATTATCTTTTCGGTTTAGTTTTTTCCAACTCCAATTTATGATAATGATTATAACTGCTTTGTGAGAGTAACATAGAGCTCTTTATTTAAACATTAAATTAAGGAAAAAAGATTTAATTCTAATTTAAACCTTTTTTGGGGAACCTCCTATCTCCCCTAAAAAGAACAACCTAACATCATTATTAATTTAAAGCTGTTTAAATTCTATTTCTGCTTCGCTAAAGTCTATAACATATTTAATACCTTTAAATAATGTTTTTAGAAAAAAATGGTTTTGGTATTGTATTAATTAAAGGGCTTTAAAATTTGTTTCAAATTAACACCTTCGACACCTATACAGAATTGCATTATCTTAATAACACTCGGACATATGTGATGGAGTTCATATGGTATAAGGACTGGCGTTTTGAATAAATCAGCAAAGATTTATCAAATATCCACTGATAAAGTTAATTCATTTCATAGTTCAGGTATAATGTCATTAAAAATTAACTTTATTTATCTTTACCATACCGCCCAATTATGCTGAAAATGGGACTTACTCAAGAGCTTTTAAAAACAGAAACATGCAGAATAAGAATAGAAAACTGCAAGTGATGATGAATTTCTTGCAAGAAGAATTGTTTTCATTTTTCAAAATGTGAAAATTTTGCTAAATGTGAAATTAGTGCTTCTACCTAGATTAAAGCTACACTTTTATTTCAAAACCACATTTTTCGGAAAAGGATGATTTGATTTTCCTTAAGAAAGGGTCTATTTGTTTATTAGATGCCGATTTTGTGTTCTGTATGAGCATACCAATTATTAAAGTTGTAATATTCTCTACACAGTTAATTTTGGAATTCTGAGCTCTGGATTGATTGTTTCTAATCCAGTAAAACAGTAACCTAAAAAATAGAGAAAAATGTCAATTCTTTTCATCATATATATGACGCTTAATTCTCACCAGTTCTTCTGAAGTAAGGGTACTACTAATTTCAACCATTAAAAACGTTGTTGTATGTAAAAACGAGGGGAGCATTACGATTGCATACAAAATAAGAGAGAGAGAATGATAACGTCATATATATCATTATTAACTTAGTTTT
>JAOUZG010045130.1:0-51026 GCA_026289955.1 Argiope argentata | reverse complement strand
GTGTGTGTGTGTGTGTGTGTGTGTGTGTGTGTGTGTGTTTAATACTTGAAAAAACTTTGCAATTTTTGAGCTACACCCACCTGCGTACTATGCTATATAATAGCGCTCCAAGACCCACTTCCACGCATCTATTGACTCTCTTTTGGGGTGCAAAACGTGCCCCTGCACCCGTACAACAATATTGAGTAGCTGTGAAACGTCCTAAACGCCTAGCGGCCGCCTTTGGAAGCTCCGACAAAACGAAATGTCGCAAATTACGCCTCCTTCCTCCTGCGTAGAATCGTTTCAATAGTTCAATAGTACGAAAGCACGCTAATTGCCGTCCCTTAACCCATACGAAGAGTGTTTTGAATGGGTGGAAATGATCTACCGGGTGACGCAGTTTCCTCCCCTATCCCCGAATCTAAAAACTTTTCAATCGCAACAGCACACTGTGTGGAGGAGAGTTCCTTCACATCCTGCGTACTATGCTATTTATTATCGCTTCAAGACCCACTTCCGCGCATCTATTGACCCTCTTATGGGGAGCAAAATGTGCCTCTGCATCCGTACAACAGTAATCAGTAGCAGTGAGTGATGTCATACACCCCTATCAGCCAAATTTTAAAGCTTTAACGAAACTAAAGCGCGTTAATTACGGTCCCTTTACCCCTGTGGAGATGGTTTCGAATGGTCATAAATGATCGATTGTGTGACGCATTATCCTCCCCTATCCCCGAATCCAGACACTCCTCAATCGCAACCGCACACTGTTTGGAGGAGAGTTCCTCCATTACTTCGTTCTATGCTATTTAATAGCGCTGCAAGACCCATTTTCATGCCTTTATTGACTCTCTTATGGGGGGGGGGTAAAACGTGCCCATGCACCCGTAAAACAGTATTCCATAGCAGTGAGGGACGTCATACACACCTAGCGGCCGTCTATGGAAGCTTTAACAAATCGAAAGTGCGCTAATTACGACCTCTTCCACCCATTCGAGATTGTTTTTAATGGTTGGAAATGCTCGAACGGAGGACGCAGTATCCTCTCCTACCCCCGAATCCCCACCTTCCTTAGTTAAAAACACACTGTGTGGAGAAGAATTCCTTCGCCCCCTGCGTACTATGCTATTTAATAGCGCTACAAGACCCACTTCCACGCATTTATTGACCCTTTTATGGGTGTAAAATGTGCACCGTACAACAGTATTCAATAGCAGTGAGTGACGTCATACAAACCTAGCGGCCGCCTTTGGAAGCTTTAACAAAACAAAAGCGCGCTAATTACGGCACCTTCCCCCCATTCGAGATTGTTTTTAATGGTCGGAAATGATCAACCGTGGGAATGTGTATTCTACCCTAGCTTCGAATTCAGACACTCTTCAAATGGAAACGCTTACCGCGTGGAGGAGAATTCTCCCCCCTGCGAAATATGCTATTTAATAGGGCTCCAAGACCCACTTATACGCATCTATTGACCCTCTTATGGCTTGTAAAACGTGCCCCTGCACCGGTACAAAAGTGCTCAGTATTAGTGAGTGACGTCATACACCCCAATCTGCCACCTTTGAAAACTTTAACAAAACGAAAGCGCGCTAATTACCACCCCTTCACCCCTGCGGATAGTGTTTTGAATAGTTGGAAATGATCGACCGGGTGACGCAATATCCTCCACTACCCACAAATCCACACACTCTTTAGTCGCAACCGCACACTGTGTGGAGGAAACTTCCTTCCCTCCTAAGTACTATGCAATTTTATAGCGCTCAAAGACCTTCTTCCACGCATCTATTGACCCTCTTATGGGGTGCAAAACGTGCACCTGCACCCGTAAAACAGTATTCAGTAGCAGTGAGTGGCGTCATACACACTTAGCGGCCACCTTTGGAAGCCTAAACAAAAAGAAAGCGCGCTTTCCCCTCAGCTGAGAGAGTATTGAATGGTCGGAAATGATCTACTGAGTGACGAATTATCCTCCCCTACTCCCGAATCCACACACTCCGCATTCGCAACCACATACTATTTGTTGGAGTGTTCCTTCCCCTCTTCGTTCTATGCTATTTAATAACGCTGCAAGACCCATTTTCACGCATCTATTGACCCTCTTTTAGGGTGCAAAACCCGCCCCTGCATGTGTACAACTCTATTCAATAGCAGTGAGTGACATAATACAACTCTAGCGCATGCCTTTAGAAGCTTTAACAAAGTAAGCGTGCTATTACGATCCCTTCCTCCTTGCCGAGAGTGTTTTGAATGGTCGGAAATGATCGAACAGGTGACGCAGAATGCTGGCCTACCACCGAATCCACGCCCTCCTTAGTCGCAAAAGCACACTGTGTGGAGGAGAGTTTCTCTACCTTAATGTACTTTGCTATTTAATAACGCTCCAAGACCCACTTCTAGGCATCTATTGACTCTCTTATGGGGTGCAAAACGTGCCCCTGCACCCGCAAAACAGTATTCAGTAGCAGTGAGTGACGTTATACATCCGTATTGGCATCCTTTGAAAGCTTTAACAAAACTAAAGCGCGCTAATTATTACCCCTTTCCACCTGCGGAGATTTTTTTGAATGGTCGGAAATGATCCATTTCATGGGATTGAAAATTTGCTCCGGCACCCGTACAATAATATCCTATAGGAGTGAGTCACGTCATACACCCCTATTCGCCGCCTTTGGAATCTTTAAAAAAACGAAAGCGCACTAATTAGGGATCCTTAGCCCCCCACGGAGAGTATTTTTAATGGTCGGAAATGATCGACCGGGTGACGTAGTTTCCACCCCTACCCCCAGATCCACACACTGATCTGTTGCAACCGCACACTGTGTGGAGTAGAGTTCCTTCACCTCCTGCGTTCTATGCTATTTAATAGCGCTCGAAGGTACACGGCCATTCATCTATTAACCCTCTTATGGGGTGCAAAACCTGCTCATGCATCCGTACAACAAAACCAGTGAGTGACGACATGCACCCCTAGCGGCCGCCTTTGGAAGCTTAAAAAAGACAGCGTGCTACTTACGGCCCCTTCCCCTCTGCGGAGAGTGTTTGGACTGGTCGGAAATGATCTACTGGGTGATGAATTATCCTCCTCTACCCCCAAATCCACACACTCCTCAGTCGCAACCGCACACTGTTTGTTGGAGAGTTCCTTCCCCCCTTCGTTGTATGCTATTTATTAGCGCTTAAAGACCCATTTTCATTCATCTATTGATCCTCTTATGGGGTTCAAAATGTGTCCCTCCACCCGTACGAAAGTATTCAATAGCAGTGAGTGACATCATACACCCCTAGCGACCGTCTTTAGAAGCATATCAAACGAAAACGTGCTAATTACGTCCCCTTCCTCCTCGCCGAGAGTGCTTTGAATGGTCGGGAATGATCAACCAGGTGATGCAGTATCCTCCCCTATCCCCGAATACACACACGTCGTAGTCGCAAAAGCACACTGTGTGGAGGAGAGTGTCTTCATCCCCTGCGTTCTATGTTAATTAATAGCACTCCAAGACCCACTTCCACGTATCTATTGACCTTTTTATGGGGAGCAAAACGTGCCCCTCACCCGCACAACAGTATTCAGTAGCAGTGAGTGACGTCATAAACCCCTAGTGGCCGTCTTTGAAAGCTCCGATAAAACGAAAGGGCACATATTACGCCCCCTTTTCCCCGGCCTAGAATCGTTTTAATGGTTGGAAATGATAGCCCTAGTGACGGACTGTCAGCTCCTACCCACAAATACACGAACTCCTCAACCGGAAACGTACAATGTCAGGAGGAATATTTCTTCCTTCCTTGCGTATTTTACTGTTTAATAGCGCTATAAGACCCCCTTGCACGCAAATATAGTACCTATTATGGGGTGCAAAACGTGGCTCAATGGGAGTTTGTGACGTCATTCACCCCAATCGGACGCCTTTGGATAGCTTCGACAAAACGAAAGGGCTCAAATTACGCCCCATTCCCTCCTGAGTAGAATCGTTTTAATAGTTGGAAATGATAGCCCTAATGACGGAGAATGCAGCCCTGCCCCCCCCCCCGGGTACACGAATTCTACAACCAGAAACGCACAATGGGGGGAGGAGTGTTCTTTCTCCCCTGCGTATTTTACTGTTTAATAGCGCTATAAGACCCCCTTGCCCGCATATATTGACCCTATTATGAGGTGCAACACGCAGCCCTGAACCCGTAAAACATTATTCAATATGAGGTTGTGACGTCATTCACCCCTAGCGGCCGCTTTTGGATAGCTTCGACAAAAAGAAAGGGTGCAAATTACGCCCCTTCCCCCAGGCGTAGAATCGTTTTAACGGACGCAGGGTGGGGAGGAATACTTCACCCCATATTGTGCGCTCCCGGTTGAGGAGTCCGAGTTTGCGGTGGTAGGAGCTGATGCTCCATCACCAGAGCTATCATTTGCCACCATTTAAACGATTCTAGGTAGTGGGAAGGGGGCATAATTTGCGCCTTTTCGTTTTGTCACAGCTTCCAAAGGCACCCCTAAGGGTGAATGACGTAACACACACCCATTGAATAATGTTGTACAAGTGCGGATCCACGTTTTGCACCCCATAATAAACGTTATACTCAGAAAAATGCTTAGAAATCTTGATACATCTATAATTCTTATAATCCGATCATTATTAGTGAAAATGGAAAATTTAGCTCAAAACATAAAAACTGATTTACAAAAAAAAAAAAAAAAGTGAATTTTGCAAAATTTTACACAAGTAATACTCGGGAAAAATGTGGAGAAATCTTAGGATATATCGAAAAATCTTAAAATCGGAGAATTTGTTCAATTAGAACTTTATCTGTGGTTTTGTGGTGAAAAGTGGCCAATTTACCTCAAAATAGTAAAACAGCGAAATTTACAAAAAAAACAACAACAACAACAAAAAAAAAACGTGAATTTTGCATGATATTAGAAACTTAATACTAGAAAAAATACGGAGCTACGCAGTTTGCGCCCTTTGCTTTTGTCGACGCTTCCAAAGGCGGCCGCTAGGGGTGAATGACGTTACACACTCCAATTGAATAATCTTGTACGGGTGCGGGGGCACGTTTTGCACCCCATTATAGGGTCAATAAGTGCGTGCAAGGGGGTTTTATAGCGCGATTATATAGCAAAATACGAAATTGTATAGTAACGTATGCAGAGGGGGGGGGGAGAATACTCCTCCCCACATTGTGCGCTTCCGGTTGAGGAGTTCGCGTTTCTGGTGGTAGGGGCTGATGCTCCTTCAGCAGGGCTATCATTTGCGAACATTTAAATGATTCTAGGTAGGGGAAGGCTTTTTTTTTGCTTTAATAATTTCAGATATTATGCCAGCAAAAAGGCTAACTTTTCACTTAGTTTTTATTTATTCAAATTTTAACTAATATTTCATAAAAAAAGATCCCATTCCCACCCTCCAAAGATACCAAAAGATACCAAATTTGGTATTACCGTTTAATACCTACATGAAATGAACTTTTCCTATAGAAAACCGATTTTTGGCGATAGATGTAAATACAGACATTTGGCGAGCAGTGTTCTTGAACTTGAAAGAATTAGGAAATAGGGATTTACAGCATCAAAGACAGTTATCCATAGAGCTGTTGTACTAGTATCAGTTCTATGCTGTTATCCCTTGTTTAAAAATGAAAAAGTGTTCTTCGGGTGGACACATAGAAGATCTAGCTTTAAAAATACTTTTTGAATGTAACCAAAATGAAGGAAAGTTTTGCACGATTAGTAAATTTCTATATTAAAAAAATCTGAAATTTAAGAGAGTGCAAAAATAATTCTTGTTTTGTTATACTTTTGGAAATAAAATGTCAAAATTATGCTCAATGTTTAATTTAATAAATGTCGAAAAAATCTCACCTTTCGATTATAAATTATCTGTTTTGTTAGTTTCTTTATACGTTCTTTAAGTAATGACTCCCAAACGAATCCGTATTAAATCATCTATCTTACAAATAAAAAAAAAAGAAATGATGAAACTAAAATGTAATACAAAAACAAGTATTTTTCGGTACTAAATTATTAGAGCTAAACATAAAATTTAAAATTCAAATAGTTGATATTTAAACAATTTGAAAGAAAACTGATAGATGGTGATACGAGCCGATTGTTTATATGAAATTTTTTTTCTTATGAACAATTAAAAATTGCAAAAATCCAGTTGCTGGCGTAGCTCATATGGTTAGTACTCCGATGAGAACGAGAGGTACCGGGTTCGAGCCGCTGAAAGTGGCGTCAGCATTTTGCTCTTCTAAACATCCACTTTCTAATTGCTAATTCATATTTATGAAGTTAATGATAACTATTTATGAATGTCTTTTTTTTATTTACTCTCTGTTTTTACTTCATAACTCGTATTGCATTTATGAATGACAGTAACTAAATGGCTCATAGATTTATTTCAAATCTTCTTCCCAAATTTAAATATTTATATCAGCTGAAAGATATTTCTGATTTAAAAAAAAAGAATTAATACTCATCGGGTTTTTTGTCTTAGTTATCTGATATAAAACAAAAGAGTTAATTAACTGTCAATCATTTAATTAACGGAATCAACCATTTTGTAATTATTAGTAAACATTAAAATTAAAGGGTTTGCTAGATTTCATTTTTTAAAAAGAAAAATATTTCAATAAAAAATGCAAGCATAGAACACTTTAAAAACAAATTAAAAAGTATAAAATGATCCCTCTTCGTCCATATAAATTTGTAATCTCATACAAGTGGTCGTAAAAATTTTTCACATCTATTTCAGTGGATATATTAAAATGGTTTCTCCAAAAAAATGTTGATTTAACAATTTTAATAAATATTTAATATTATATTACAAAAATTGATATTAGGATAAACTAATAGTTAAAATAATTAATTATGGAATATATTAGCCAAGTAAAGAAAAAAAAATTAATGACAATAAATACGATGATTTTAAATGGGATTTTATTTATATTCTAAAAAGTAGAAAATTAAAAAAAAATTAAACAAAAAATATGCATTTCAAAACAAAATCTGAAAGGCGTGAGGTAATAAAAAATTTCTGTTAAAAGAATACTTACAACTATTATAAATGAAATGTTATTTGATGAAAAATAATTCCCCAAAAATAATTGATAACTTTATTTGAACAATTTGAAATATTGGATATTCAACAAGAATTCTTATGTGAACAAAATAGTTCTAGTTCTTTAAAAAGTCAATTGAATGTCGAATGAAAGACAGTTCATTAAAAATATAATCCATTTCAATACTCATAAAAAGAGATACGTTCATTTGTAACTGCTTTTTTCAAAGAATAAATTTGCATTTCAATGCTTTAAACTGGTTGTATATAAATTTTAATAAATTCAGACTTGAGATGAGAATATTTTTTGTAACAATATTCTTACAAGTATTCTATAAACTTATTTAAATATCGATTTCAAATAGTTTTGAAGAAAAATTAAAAATTTACCCACTTATAATTTAAATATGTCGACACAACGCATTTAAAAGTGATTAGAAAAATACGGCAACCTAATTGACATGAAGAACTTTGGATAACTGATGCATAATCATTTAATCATGATTACGAATTCAATATCACTTCAATGCTAATGCAGATGGGATAATCAATAATTCGAAGGGAGAAAAATTATACTGCGAAAATTTTCTCGTTCATTAAGGATTTCGTTTATGTTCCACATAACTATAATTTTTTGATAAATAAAGTTTGATTATTCATCAAGGAAATAAGAATTGAGTTGGCAACAGTTAATAAATATATTTTAATAACTTCATGATATTGTAAACTAAATCAGAAATGCTCCCTTTACGAAAGCGCCGATCATATACAAGTTACATCAAAAACTGAGATATTACGGGTGTGACACTAAGCGATTAATAAAATCATCTCAACTCCCAAATTTTGTTGAGCTGCCCTATATGAAGAGGTCATAAATGATGGCCCAAAGGTGAACAGAAGCCTTACGATCAAATATCACATGCAATATTATAAACGGAAAAGGGTGAATGCTGCATATCCAACCTTTTAGACAGCGCCATGCCAAACCTGACCCGTTTTTACATACTACCTCTGACTAAATGACTGACTTTAAATACTATGCGTAGTTATGTCAAATCGGTCAGATTCTTATTTGTTCTGTAAGAAGGTGAAATGGCCATCGTGATAACTGTATTTCAATATCCTTTCAGATGTCATATAGTGACTTTGAATGAATAAATTGCGCTAAGATGATAGTGTTGTTTATGGGTCAGTTGTCATATTTAGCCTTAAAAAGGAGACACAAATGTGCTAAAACTGTCTCTACAGCCCTTCGTAAAAGAAGGGATGTTGAGTATCTGTACCACAAGAATCTTTCCTTCCCCTTTCTTCATGAAGCTTCAACACTGAGAAATATTTAAAAACAATTTTCAAAGAATTAAAGGAAATTTCTAAAGTTAAAATGAAACAAATTACAAAGTCTGAAAACTGTCAAACTCAAAAGAGGGTCAATTTTTAATATAGTATATTTAATTAAGAGCAGTTCTAAATTTTAAATTGAAAATTTTGTTGTCAGTTGTTACAAGTAACTTCAATGTGAAGCCGTATAAATATTATTGCAATTTTTGTATTGAAAAAATCATGTGATATATTCATAAAGTTATTTTCCAACAAGAAATTCATGTCAAAACAAGATTTTTTAAAAATGTGAATGATGCCAGTTTTTTGCAATATAATATTTTTGTTTTTTAATCCGTGCTTAAAAATATATATTTTACAAGACTATTTCATTTAAAGATTTCGTCATTAAAGAAATTCTTTTTTTTTCCATTATAATTTCAGAAGTGATAGTAGAAAAAATATCAAAATTTCTCTTATTTCTAATTCTATAATTTCAGAAGTGATAGTAGAAAAAATATCGAAATTTCTCTTATTTTTTATTTATTGAAATCTTAGCTGTAATTTAAAAAAAGCGAAGAGTATTTTAAGATCTTTCAAAATATATATGTACCAGGTTTCGTAAGTTTAAATTGTTTTTATTTATTTATTTATTTATTTTTTAGTATTTTCAAAATGAAGGAAAATTTTGCACGATTATTAAATTGATACTTAAAAATAGATTTTTAAATTTTAAGACAGTGTAAAAATAGATTGTGTGCTGTAATAATTTCCGGAAATAAAACGTCAACTTTTAGCACATTTTTAATTTATCAAAATTTTGGAAAAACTTTTGGGGGCTCAAAGTTTTTTTATTATTATTATCTTTTTTATATGCTATTTAAGTATCGTTTCTCAAGTTTAGTAATTTTATACTTTAGAAATATAAAAGAAATGATAATAAAACTAAGATAAGTAAAAATCTAAACTTTTGTTAGAACATATTTTATTAAAAAAATTATCAGATCAAAAAATGAAAAATAAAATTCAAATGTTTGATTTCTAAACAAGTAATTTGAAATGAAACTGATAGATGGCAGAACGAGTTGAATCTTTTTATGAAATTTTTTTCTCAAGGACTATTAAATATGACTTGCAATGCAATGCTGGCGTAGCTCAGATGGTTAGGTCTAGGTTAAGAGGTACCGGGTTCCAGCCACAGAAGTGACGTTGGCCTTTTGCTTTCCTAAACATCCACCTTCTAATTGCTAATTTATGTTTATAAGGTCGATAATAATTATTTATGAATTTATTTTTTTATTTACTTTCTGTTTTTACTTCATGCCTCGTATTGCATTTATGAATGGCAAGCTTCGGTAAGTAAATGGCTCATGGATGTATTTCAAATCTTCTCAAATTTAAATATTTATATAAGCTGAACGCTATTTCTGATTAAAAAAAAAGAAATCTCATTAATCTTGTCCTTTTTGTTAATTAATTTTAAAAAAGAATTTTGAATTAACCATTTTGTAAATATTAGTAAATATTAAAACT
Source organism: Argiope argentata (assembly GCA_026289955.1). NCBI lineage: Eukaryota > Metazoa > Arthropoda > Arachnida > Araneae > Araneidae > Argiope > Argiope argentata. Next base: position 41,133 of record JAOUZG010045130.1, on the reverse strand, counting down.
AAAATGCTTGGTAGATTTCATTAAAAAAAAGAAAACTATGAAGAAACCTTCTTAATTTTTATTTTCTTATATTTTACGACACCATGTAAGCATCCAATTTCCTGAAAATGTAGCTTTCCAAAAATAGGTTTCATAAATTACATATTTAGAGAAACCAAACTGCTGAAAAAGAAAAAGAAAAAAAGAGAGAAAAAATTTCAAACCTTTATTATGCTTATTATTTTAATTATTATTTGGCATGAAAAAAATTAACAATTACTACTTAAATAATTGCTTTGAATCATGACCAATAGATATCACTATGAGTCAAGGGCTTTATGATGTAGTATGTTATTTTAATTTGCTTTTTATGAATGATTGAATATACCTAATTTGTCAGTCCTGGATGGCTAAATCTCTTAAAAGAACGAGTTGTTATTTTTATTACTTTTGACACTTAATAAATCCGTTGTCAAATCTGTCAGCGATTTAAGTCGAGTGAGAATTTCTTGTTTTTTCATTAGCGCCTAATAGGACCAAGAGTACGAATTAACGACTTCATGCGTCATGTTCGATTGGGCAAGCTCTTTTTACAGGGGGGCACATTCACACACAGCTTAAATAGAACAAAAACCATTCCCGAACCGAGACTCGAACCCGGGACGTCTAACAGATAGGGAAGACGCGCTGCCCCTATGCCAGAACGCAGGTAGACCGAGAAGTACCAGGATCAATAGTACTGGTCCTTCTTTTCTATTATTTAAAATTTCTTTTATTATTAATATTATTATTTCTTATCATCATCATCCTGAATGACATTTTCTTTTTGCATTGGGTAAAAAACAATAATAGATTAATTAATTTCTCGCTTATTTATTTTCTAGATTTTGATACTGCTCTTTGAATTTCATTGATAAGAGAATAGCTGAAGCTTATTTAAGTAAATATGTCATAATTGAATGATTAAATGGGTTTTATTTTTACTCTCTCGTACAGAAGTATAATAAAAACGTGGACCAATCTGAAACGTGACAATCTGAAGGCTTTAAATCAACCTGTCCAAAAAACACATACATACCATCAGGTCTGCGTATGATGTGAACATGATAATTTAAAAATTTCAAGCTGAACGGATGAAATTTGGTACATAGATGTCAGACCAAATATATAGATTTCTGTCATATTTTGAGCGAAAGCCATTAAAAAAAGTGTCTGTCTGATTAATGAAACGCGCATGAATTGGATAATAACACAACTTAACAAGTCAGCTAGATAAAATTTGGTAAATAGGTTTCGGAATAAAAATGCAAATTCTTATCAAATTTTGAATTTAATCTTTCAAAAAGTTGACTGCCTATCTTCCGTATTTCAGTATGCAAGGAAGCGCAATAACTTTTAAATCATTTTCAGTATTTGCTTCTTGTGACTATAGTTATAGTTCCATCTCAAATTTTTATTTCAACCAGTCGGAGAAGAAAAAGAAAATATTCTTCCGGTATATAGAGTTAAAACTGTGAAATTCACATCAAAGACATCAAAATTTCTTATCTATTGAGTAATGATGTCAGCTACGGAACCGGAGGGCTTCAGGTTCGAAACCAGATTCCAACTCGTAATCATCTTGTAAAAAGGTCTGGTGCTTGTTAAATCCGTCAAACACCCGCTTGTTGATGTGATGAGAAAGTGTGGAGAGAGGGTGCTAATTCTCCATCATCCGTGGTTCAAAATTATGAGCTCCATCCCAAACTAGACCTATGGTAGCTTTAAAATGGGGCGTTAATATAATTGTACTGAATAGAACATCTTTCTTGGAAAAACTGTGATATATATATATATATATATATATATATATATATATATATATATATAGTTCTGATAGTTTAATTATTTTTGTAAAATTTTCGCTTTAATATGTTATTTACAGTTGCTTTAAAAATGACTTTGTCTAAAGAATCCTATGATGTAGTCTTTAAATTATTTCCCGGAAGGAATTCTTTCTGTCACTGTAAACGTTTTAAATTGATTTTGAAAAAAAAAAAAAACACTTCATATGTATTTTTATGTTTTCTTCTATTTTGAAATCTATTATATTATAAAAGATTAAATCATTAAAATCCTAAAACAAGCAAGCTGTATCTTTAATTAGTTTTTAATTGAAATTTATACAATTTAATTTTAAAGCAACAACATTCTAAAAAATGCAACTTGCTAAGGGAAAATCATTCATTGCTTAGGATTGTCTTTGCTTAGGAAGGAACTCGGCTTTTCACATTAAGGAATAGGTGAAGCCTTTCGTAAATATGACCACCAAGCATTGATTTTGGCATTTATACATGTGTATTATCCTAAAATACTGATATTGAGTTGCGAGGTTTCTGCTGTAAAAAGCCAAATACCGAACAGGCATTTAAGGATTTTCAGACTTCACGCATAAGCATACGATACAGGAGCTATTGCTGCCAGGTACTTCAAGAATCGAACGCCAGAATTTCTCATATGAATTCTACACAGCAAGAACTTAATATTAAAATATTTATGATTACGAAAGTTTCAATCAAAGAGTCAAAAAAAGTTGATTGGTACTAATTTTTCAATAATAAAAGAAGTCAGTTAAACAAATAACAGGAGTAATTGAAAAATAAGCTATTAATTATCGTACTAACCCGTTTAATTATGCTTTTTTCCACCTTCAAAAGACCATTCTAATCATTACGATTCCCATCACATTTATTTATAAAATATGGAATGAGAAACTAGAAAGTTTTAGCAAAGGTCGCAACGATGTCTATCGGTGCTTTTTAACGAACTGTGGTCTTGTGGTCCGTAGATTCTTTTAACACTTGATTCTTTTCCTTAGTGTTTTTAAGCCAACAATATTATAAAATTAAAATTTGATTGCTAAATTGTCTCATTCAAGCAGAAAGATAAAAATAAAACTACGATCTTACTATATATAAATAAAAAGAAAGAAATTCAAAATGATTAAGAAAGAACCAAATACAGGTTGCATTGCATTTCCAAGTTTCTTCAAGTTTTTTTATAACAGGTGATAAATAAAATATGAGAAATGTTACTAACATTTTACAAACTAATAAAATCCACTTTATGATGAACAGCAATATGGATCGTAGGATTTACATTCTCATTTAAATTACTCGTAGAAATCAAATATAATTTTTATTGTTAACATAGTATAAATGAATCTGGCGAGCAAACATTATTATATTTATTAACCAAATTGAAAAAGAAACATTATGCTTACTGTAGTAATTCAGAGCCCAAATAAAGTTTCATTTGATACGAAATTCGAAATTTTGTACCGTGGTCCAATGATGGAAAAAAAAACAACTCAGTAGAACATCACCACATGTACGCAAGCCCCTTTGGAGCGATGATATTTGATTGATGATTTCAGATTTAAAATTCACCATGCTGTATATAGTAAAGATCATCAATGAAATCAAATCTTGAATCAATGATCATCTGTCATGGAAACATGGCCTCTCCATCCTGTCATCAGGGCGGCGCAATTAATGGAGCGAAATTAGCTTTATGTAAATAATTTCAAATGATCAGTCAGAAGAAAAAAAAAATCTACTAGGAACAATTTGATTGGTTAAGAGATATTCCAGATGAAATAAAATAGCCGAATTATTGTTGCTCATGATCTTTTGTGGTATTTCAATGCCAATTTTTTGAGCGTGTATTTGTATTGATGTTTCGTTTCATGTGAAATTGACCGCTATTTGTTGTAGTATATGATGTGTAGTTGTGAGGCCGATTCACTTGCTAACGTGAACCTCTTTGTTAATTGGTAAGCTATTTTTTGATTCATACTCTCCGTATATATTTATATATCCCGTTCAGATTGCCAATTATTGATAAATGCTTTTTATTCTTCTACTCAAGTTCAAGTTAACTTTTAAAATTTCTAATGGGTGACATCTGATGTTAATGGTTTTCAAATATTAATTCATTGAATTTAATTTTTTAATTCCTTAAATAGTTTTAGCAGTTTATAACGAAAATTGAAATCATCAAGCAGTAACTCAAACAGTAAAATGTAAGGATTTCATTATTTTTCACTTGAAGGTGAAGAATGCGAGTTCAATTTTTACGAAAATAAATGAGTTTTTGATAAATAATTTATACTAATTGTAATTGTTAAATAAAAAGTAACTAAATAAAATTCTTCTTTGTTAACCCAAGTAATAATTGACGTTACATTTTCATATTACTTGTTTAAATTACTATTAAGAAATTTAACTTTCAGAGGGTTATTTTATACAATGTATTGAGATGAAACTGTATCTCTGTTAATTTGTCTTGAACTGTTCATCTCCTTGCCGGTGCTATAGCAGTTTGAATCGATTTCTAAATCCTTTATCACGTTTATTCCTAAGACTCTGGTCTGATATTCGTATTTATAATTAAATGACCCCTTTGAAGTGATTTAGATATGTCGTTTAATTTCCTGGTCCATAGAATTAAATAGTAAACAAGAACCACAGACGAGTCGTGCGACAGTCGTGTTTCATACGCTTGTGTGAAATGCCTATTTTTCTTATGATTTTGGAAAGAAATTAATTGCTGTTTGAAAATTAAAGAAGATATTCTAGGATTTAGCTGAACTTGTAATAGCTAAAAAAACGCTCTGTATTTAACTCTTCTACACGGAAAAGGGTTTAACAAATTAAGCAAAAGTAATGAAGATGCATTCAGTTATTTTAAAAAGTGTATCTCAACAGTTTTAACCCTTTGCAGTCCGAAAAATAATTGGATACCAATTTATTCACCTAATAACAAGATTTGTTCATTGCAATGAAAAATAAATATGTACAATTCTTTTAAGTCTAATTTCTTTGAAAAACTAATCTATCTTTTAACTATTATGTAGGTGTTTTTATTTATTTTTCAAATTTAATTATTAAAATGTCAAAATGATGCACAGTCTTGAATGTCAAGTTCCACTCGACATCGGATCTCAAATGGTTGATATTTTGACTGCTTTTCTACGCAGATGACTTTATCTGGAAAATTCAACTTCAGAAATCTTTTCCAATAAGACCATCGCGTTTCTAGGATATAGTATTGTACATTATTTTAAATTCTTCCAATTGTATCAATAAACTATAAAAGATTACTAAAATTTAAATTTTTAACTAATTTTTGAAATAGCGCTAAATTTGTTACCTAAATATTGGCCAATTTCAGCCTAAGCACAATTGAGTATTTAAGACTGCTAAGCTAAAGGACTAAGAAAGTTCCTTAAAAAGTCATTAACTTTTAAAATTTACGATACAGGTTCAAATAATTACAAAAACGACTCCATGTTTTTCTTGAATTATTAAAATCGTCTAAATGCAACTATCCATTTATAACTTTTTGGAGTTATTTACTTAGATGTTATATTCCATTTAATATTAAACTCTAAATGTTTTATAATCTTTTAATATGAAATTGTAATTTATAGTACATTGGTAACATTATTTTTCAATTTCATTTTTTCTACGATAAAGATCCATATTTTTACTGATGTAAAAATTCAACTAACGACAAATTTATGATGCAAGTTAAATATACTGAAAATATGAATTTTGTGATTCTTTAAAATGTGGTTAATATAAAGAACAGAACCTGGAACAAAATGTGTATTCTGAAATTAATGTCAATTTGTTGTATGACCAGATGACTCTCTTGCGGATACTTCTATTTCTATTAAAACGTATTACGATTTCGAAGACTGATTTCTACTGAACTGGGTGTAATATAAAGAAATTGGGGGGGGGGAGAACTAAAGGATTCTTTTGCTTGTACTGCACATATCTACTAAAATATAATTGAAATTATGCGACTTGTTATGTTTGTTAAATTTGAATTTTTCACATTTTGCATTCGAAAAAAAAAGAATTAAATTCGAAATGCATGAGGATAACCTTCATAATTCAAGTAAATGCTACTAGATTACTCTCGAAATTTTAACTGTTAATGGAAAAAGTCGATAATGCAGTAATTCGCATAACGTACAATTTGAATGCAGAAGTTAATAGTGTAGAAATGTTCCTTATACGACTTTTAAATGATTCTCTTGCAGAAACTTCGAAAGAATGGTTTCAAGTTGCTGCTGTATGCGTAGCTATTAAATGATCACCTACCTACAACCATTCTACATCATTCCTAAATATATATATATATAACAAGCAGGCGAGAAGTTGGAAATGACATGTTCTCTGCAATGTTCCACTAGAGGCTATTTGATTTCCCATCAAGGTAAGAAACTGAATTGATATTTAAGTTTTATTGTATTACGAGCACTTTATAAACATCTTGTAAGCAATCGGTTTCTTGAATGTCTTGCGTATTTACCAGAGAAATTGCGTACATTCAGCCATTTCTTAGCGCATGCTACTAGTAAAAAAAATTCCTAGATACGATCAATATCGACTAATCTCCTCCCAGCAATTTAAATGAGATAGTTTCATTGTTTATTTAGAAGAGTAGAGCTTTTTGAAAAACGATTGAAGAACAATTCATTTCAATATTTTTAAAAGAACATATTTGTCCGAAAATCTTATCTGACAAAACCAGACCGTCCTAATGATGTATATTTCGGGTTAAGGATTCTGCCCTTAGTTCTACGAAAAATGCATTAACGGAAACTTTTCATGCTTAATCTGCTATCTTGAGTATTAAACCAATTTCTATTCTATGAAAGTCTATAGAGTAAACATAGCTATCTAACGGTATATTTGATACAATTGCAGGAAATCCTAAGAGCATATAAAAACTCTGTAATTATCTTAATGCAAGAAAATTCAATTTCGTGTAAAATTAAATGTAAAATTTTTTTGAATAAATGGAAACCTTACCTTGAAAAATAGAATGAAGTTGTCTTGGACTTTACTCATTTTTTCGAAATCGGCCAGCATATAAACTTTTTGGGCTCGGATTATCAGTGTTTCAATCGGAGAGCTCTTAATCGGAAAAACTTGCCTTTAGAAAACTCTGAATTAGTTGGAAAGAATTTTTATCGGTATTTCAAATATTAAAGCGTAAATATTTTCTTCATAGGTTATCTCCATCGGATAACAAATCGTCATTTTAGGAAAGTCGCTACATAAATCTTCGTGATGATTCATCTTTATCTTGCATAAGAAAGCTTCAAAATTTCCCGTGACCACAACTGGAAGTGCGAGGCTTTAAAGGTAAGTTCTCTGAAGTGGTTTTCTACAATTCAACACGAACAGTTTGCTCTTTTTATGTTGAGTTAAAGTTCTGACGTTTAAAGACAAACTAAATTCATCAAGATGATATACATGGCATGAATTGCATATTGCAAGTTTAAATACGAGTGACTTATTCATTTTCACTGGAAGAGTTAAAATACGCTTTGAATGTTTCGGTCCTGTCGTGAATGTGCCTATAGTAAAGAAACTAACGCACCAGCAATCGGATGCGAATTGATTAATTACCCGACAGAAAGCGTATTCACTCTAAGCACTCGATTCTACTCGCTTACCGATGAATAGAATATTGTGCTTTGGATTGCCAGTAATTTTTATCGATCTGTACAATTTTACTTATTGTACGCCAGCGTGTACTTAAAAAAAATGTGGCATTCAAATTTGCTGTGTCAAACTTCCCCGTTTTAACCGTTTATAGTTCCGAATTCTTAACTTAGTTTTGTTTTGGTAACAAAGAATGAGCTTGCAAAATCCAATAGATACTGAAAATGCATAATCAATGAACCCGGCCTTGGCGTCAGAATAGAATATTTGAGGTTCTTGGCGACTTTTCCCATTACGCCTAGATTCCAGAATTTGTTCTTTTCCTCCAACTTCTAGTTTTTATTGGATAGATTCCCATGAAACCGAATGGCTTGAGTTCAGGCGAATAATTAAATTCTCAGAGCGCTTTGTTGACTGCAAATGCTGTTTGTGTTTTCATGAGGGCAAAGCGCCTATCCGTCAGTGAACCTTCGAGTTTTCACCATATACCAGTCAAACGAATATTTTCCGTAAATGATAAAATTCTTGTAGGGTAAATTCGGTTTTAAAAATTGGAGAAAATAAATGCCATTTAGAATACAGGATGACCAAGGTCAACTCTGTTATCTGGTAACGTTATTTCTAAGAGAATGAATTTTAAATAGAATACAGCCCGTTACGTTTATACATCCAAAGCAAAGTGTCGGGATCTGACTATGCTTGCAATATTCATGATACGGACAGCAGTATATAAAAATGAAAAATGCTTAGTGCAGTAAAATAAGAATTCTATTTAAAGAAACTGAAATGTCACAAATTATAATGCTTACACTAAATGGGGAATTGTCAAGTTGAATCCCTTTATCCCTCAACATGACATTCCCTTTTTAATTCTGAACAAATTCTATAAAAGCAGAACTGAAATATTTATGTTTGTGAAATAATATGCTTATTAAAAAGATTAGGAATTTATCAAGAGAATCGTATTTTAGTACAGCGTTGTGTTAACAGCGTTCCTTTCTGACTTTAGAAATTCAATCGGCTCACTAGAACGTTCGTCACACAATTGAATCGGGCGAAATACGCTCTTAACATTCTTGTATTTCAAAAGATCCGTTGTCCGATTCGGAATTCGCACTAAGCATTGCTTCTGGAGTACAGTAAACGTCACCTTACACAATGTCAAATCACAAATATTGAAATATTGTCATCTTCAATATTTGTATTGCATAAATTTTCAATACAAATTCTAAATTTTCAGTCCTAAAGATAACTTCACTTGGCAAGATACAGGTGGAAAATAATCAAGATCATACAAAGCTATTACTTTTAGAGTAATGATTTGCAATCTTATTAATATGAAGGAATTGGAAATTAAAAACGATATAGTGCATTATATTAAATTTTATGTATATTCATGATGGTTAGTGCCAAACGTGAAATTAGTTATTGTAACTGGAGTTTCATCTGGTGAATACAATGCAAGTAATTTATTTTTCAGGACTCCTTTCATTGTGGTTTAAGATCTAAACAGTGATTTGGACTTGCCTTATCTCCATGAAGACATAAATTCTTTGGACTTGCCAGTTCCTCAATGTTCTGAAATCAACTAGCCAGTTGGATGGTAACTTTCATTAGTGAAGTATCTTCTGTATGCTTGAACGATTTTGGAAAGGGCAATCTATGTCCACTGTATGTGATTTGACGAACAGCTGAACTCCAGAGCCATGCTTTTAGTTTTATCTAAAATTCGACCCATGGAATTTAACCTTTATTAAAATTTACAATGAATTTAAACTCGTATCCAAGGGAACTTCAATGCAACTATTACTTTCAAATTGAAAAATTTCGAAGCGTGTTTCTTTGAATTGCTTCAAAGGAAACGGACTATTACTAGACTCCGTTATGTACACCTATTGACCAGGATCTACCCAATATATACCTAACCCACCCGTCTTAATTGGATTAAAATCGGTATGAAAATCGCAAATAGAACGAGATAAGGAGCAGTTAACAACTTCCATACCTCCCGGCGAACTACTGAAAATTATTTAAGTACTTTAGCGGTCGAAATGCCGATTACAGGATTAAGTAATCCATGGATACTTGCTCAATGTATTGCTATTCCAGTTCTATTATAGTTGACTCACTCGTGGTAAATTGATTTCTATAATCTTTAGGTAATGAGCATTTTCCCTCTTTAGTCTTACAATTTAATAAATCCTTAATATACAATAATAAGCGCACTGAATTTTAAATTGTAAACATGCAACGAAGTATAGCACTTAAAATTAAAAAAATTCCTTGGCATCGATTTAAAATCTCCAATGCGCCTCTTCTGACAAGAATTGTAAATGATCCAAATGTCGTCTAAATAGTGCGCAAACTACATCGCAAAGTTAATGGGTTAAAATGATTGAAGTTTCCTGAATTTTGGTCTCGCTTGCTAAGATTCTGGTCAAACCAATCAATTTGAACACGCTTGTCCAGAAACTTGCCTTCAAAGATTAAATGGAATAGAATGTTCAGATCTAAAATATAATAAATTTAAAATCGTATCTTAGATAAATTTCGCGAGTACTTAAGCCTTAGCTTTATACAATTGCCAAATCTTTCATCGATGAACGACTCTTTATTTACAATTCTTTAAAAAAAATAACTAAATGCACTCTTTAGGCGTGCTATTCATCCTCCGATTCGAAATTATTTTCGTGCATGCCTCGGAAAGCCTTCATTTCACCAAAGAAAGAGAGGAAAGATGTTTACAATTAGCAGAAGGATGAACTGGAATAATTCATGGTATTGGATCTAATTATAGCAAATCTCTCAGCGTTCCATTTCTTAGTCGAGTGAATCGTCATGTATTAGTCTTAATTCCTGAACTTAACAATGGGTTGGATTCGGAAAGAGTTCAGTTAATGGGATTAAATATCAACAGGAAAAGCATAAACTGCACTTATTTGGTTCATTATGGATGGATAAAGTGATTGAGATCTGGAGATTGGGTGAAGTTATTCTAAGAGTTAACACGTTGGGTACTATGCTGGTCCCTGTTTACTTTCCGTCTAGGCTGTTTGGGACCGGCGGTCTAAGCGGAAAGTATCGGTCCCCAGGGAACCAGTATTCGACGTGTTAACAATGTGTTGGGAGAAGGTAGCGCGTTGTTACCAAATTATGAGGCATTAAATGGATTGTAATAGTATTTATAATGGAACGAATGCTGTTGTAGTGTGTGAAAGGGGGTTTGAACCAATTAAGTGCGATTTATACTTCAAAGATTGATATCGGTTGAGGATAAATTTCAACTATTGAAAGCTAAATTGAGACATGCTCAAACGCGGCGGTAGAAATGTTCTTTGTCATAGATACGGAAACGGATTTTAATTTTTGCGCTCGTGATAGATTAAAAAAAAAACGTGCGTTTATAATCAATACTAAATACATAAGGTTAATTTTCCCTTCTCAAAGAACAGAAATCTAGCGCATCTTGATCTTTCCTATGACCAGAGCTCTATTGAAAGAGGAACGTTTAACAAATCAACCATTCAATGTAAATCATTTAGCCGTCTTAAAATTGTATATTTTTGGATTTAGTCTTTTGAAGGTTCATGAATAAAAAAAACCGAGGAAATATACAAATTCTAATTTAATACAATTTAGAGGCTCAAATCATTTAGTTTAATAATAGATCATGTTTCAAATTTCCTCTAAATCGAGAATTTTTCAAACTTTTCGCCACATTAAAATCGAAACTTGTCATTTACAGAATTATTTGAGAGTATTCAGGAATACTTGTACCAGATTATGCCATAGTAACTTAAATGAATTCTGCCAAGTTAATATTTTATCTGGAATAGCAATGATCGGCAAGATTCCTAGTTAAATTAATCACTTTCTCCACCTTTACGTATTTAATCACGTCTTTAATCAAATCTTCAAGAATAAATTGATTCTTAATATTCGTATAGTTTTAATGGAAACAAACTGTCGGTTCTAAAATTGTGTAATTTCGTAAATGGTATATCCACAGGTCTCAATTTGGAATCGCTTTTCTAAAATAGCCGCTTGACCTATCAATGTACTTAATATCTAATTGTATGATGCTTCCTATTTGAGAGATCTTTAAATTCCTATAATAAAAGCATTTAGGGTTTAAACATTAATATCACTTAAGTCTTTCGAAACTATAACTTAGTTGTAGATTTAGAATTAAAAATTCAGTAGTTCGATGCGCCAATTAAATTTCTCGTTTCCCGCAGGGGAATTAATTTGTCATCCAGTCGGTTGCAATCCGTCACTTTATAAATTTAAATCTATAACGGTCCGTTTCATTTGAATCTAAAACTACAATTAAATATCGGTAGTTTGTTTCGATCTTCAACTTGAATCAAGTATTTCTTTTTTTTTTGACAAGCAATTTAAATGATACGTTTTCTAACTTCTTGGCTATACATGAAGCAGTGGCTCAATTTTCATTCGCGTGCCTGTGCACCAGTACACTATTAATATTAAATCTTTTCTAGAATGAGGATAATTCACTTCAACGATTCAATAAAAGATTAATATTTTGAAACTTGAAGTTCCCTTGCCATTTTAATCTCGGATAACTTTTTGTTGGTTTAATTTAAAATTTGTAAATATCTTATACCGTTTGAAACTGTTAGCAGATCCCGTCCTTGAAGATGCTGTTATTTCGTCCAAAGATTGTATAAACATTGTTTTATGTTGTATATCGGATAACATGGGATTAATATTTTACTTGTAATTTCAATAGTGTGTATTAAATTTAATTGTACATTAATATTTAGTTCTCATTTCCAGGCTGGATGGTGTATAGTTAAATAAATGTCGTGAAATTGTCAAGATTTTTATTTGATAAAATTAAATAACCGACGCATAAATAACGGTATTTTTTAATAGGTTAGTTAAGGCTTCAAATAATACAAATTTGTTCAAAAGCAGTCTATTCGCGTTTTTGAATTCTAGCCTCAGACCCATTTCATGTTTAAATAGAAGCCAAATTTTAATTCCCACTTTTATAGTAAAAGGATCTTGTTTATTTTCAGAGGCATTGGCTTATTTCAGTGTCGGTAAAATGCAGCAAAGATTTCCGTATTATAATTTTCGTGGGAAACCAAGTGGGAAAAACATTCTTAACATTTCAACTATATATATTTTTTTATAAGAGGCGAAATCCTGAACGCGTTTAAAAACTTCCCTAAATATATACGTCGAATATCGGAACAAATCGAAAATTCCAGCATGTGTAGGGTAAATTTAAAATCGGTGGAATTGTACTAACTTAAATTGGTTATTTTTACTTCAAGAAAATCGTTCGATTAGCCTCCCCTGGTACTGTCTATCATTAGTTAGAAAAATTTTGCTCAGGATCTTAACGGTTTTAATCTTTCTATAAAGTACTGAATATCTGCATTCAAAGGCTGTTCTCCTAATTCCTTTAGATTTGAGAATTTTATTCTTTCAATAGATATTAAATGACTGTGGCTTAACTGATGTTAAGTTGCGTGTTTTAAATACTTGAACGGAAATATTTAAAATTCATTTCCATAAGGTGTATTGAAGCTTAATGATGACTTAATTTGACCATCGAGTTTGAGGAGAAGCTTCCTTAAATATTAACTTAATTTCCATCCGAAACATATGAACCAGATAAGTTCATCTCTCTAAACTCCCGTCTTATATGGATGCAAATTTGAGCTCTTGAACCATTTTGCGATTAATCTTGGATTAAAAATATCCACATTTTATTATATCCTTGACAACCTTAAGAAGTAGAACGATATTAATAGAATCGAATTGGGTTAATTGTGTTTTAGCTGAAGACGGGCCATAGCTACGCCGGCAAGTTAATGGACCGCCTTCAATCGAAGAATTTGATCCTGATGCCTGGCCAGCATCGGATCAAAACGCTTCAAACAATTCTAGTTTCGGTCGTTTGAGCAGACGCTCTTGGAAGTTTAAAGCAGTTCCCCCTAAATATTAAACTTTAAAACTCTTACACATTTTCTTGTTTATAATAACGATTCAATTTTTATTATATAACGCTACATAACCTTTTCCTAGTTGATTTTTAAATGGATAAAATTCATGGTGCATTATTTTCGAGTGCTATGTTAATAATGCCAAATTTCTAATATTTGTGATAGTTCGTTACGTTATCGCTCATCTGGTTCATACGGACGAGATGGAAGTCTAAAATGTCTAAACATAGCATGCAACTCTTGCAACAATATCATATAATTAGAGCAATTACATAATGATTTGCTTTCTGGAAAAAAAATGTCTAAAATTCATCTGTCTTGTAAAACTAGTTTTCTCTATATACAATATTGGCCTACTGTAAATTTGTACCCATTTTGCAGATTTTTCGTGATTCTAAATAGACAAAAAAATTGCTTCGAGTGGCTTCTAATCTTGTTTACTGTATGATACATGTCCACTAATGTTGCAGAAGTTTCTACAGACCAGCCTAAAGTACTCATTAAATGTTAAAACTACTTAGACGTGAAAAATCTTGGTTAAATGTCGTATTGCGAGGTAAAAATTTTTACTTTCAAACAAATCGGTTCGATTCACGATAGATATTTACTTTCAGTCATTTCAATGGTTAAATAAATTACATCGTGTTATATTTGGGTTTAAAACGGTATCAAAATGAAAGCTAAAGAGCCGCGGATGAAGTTTTCTGTAATTTAGGACACCAAGTAAAACTGGGATTTGCAATATTTAATTTCAACTCAATCATTAATCTTCCAATCTATTTAGAAATGTATATTTTGAGAGCTCTTCAATATCGGTTAAGAGTAAATTCAAACGTTTACAAAGTATTGAGATTTGTTAAAGAATTTCAATAAATATCAATCTTCTAACAATTTCATCTTAAATTGTTCAGCTAGAATTGATTAAGGATTTTAATTCCATGACGATTTCCATGGTTCAGAGATTTAGCGTGTTAGGGAAGACTGTCGGTGGCTGTGCTAGCCAGTCACTAACAGTCCTCTAAATTCCGGAAGGCATTTTTGAATTCGATGTCTGATCACCATCGAAATCAAAATGCACTGGAATTTAAAATCCGAACGTGAATAGGCAGCGTAAATTCACCGAACCAAAACTTAACTGATAATGTGAATAACTTATAAATTTTTCAAATGTAGATATTTGACATCAGTTATTTAGCAGGACAAAATGGCATAGTTAGTTCTGTAAATTTACTACTATCGCGATAAAAATTCCGTCTGTTTTACTGGTGTTTTAAATTCGGAAGAACGCTAATTGCAAAATGAAATGTGCAGCGTTCTGCACAAATTTACACTAAATTTCCCTTGAATACGTAGTACAATATATCCTATAAAACATTGTACTTAGAATTTTAAAATTTTAGCGATTTAAAAACTAATAGGTTCCCTGCTTTAAGAATGAACAGCCTAAGTGCTAACAACTTAAAAGGTGAGAATTATGCATTCATTAATAATCTAACGATTTCGGTTTTAAATTGTGTCTAAATCGTATAATTTAAAGTTGGGACTTTGTATTCTATTGCGCTTACTATACACATGTAGATGCTTACCGCCACAAGGATGGATATTGCTTCACTATTTGAGGGTATGCTAGCAATGAACTCGCTAGAAATGGGACTAACATCTTCAAGTCGGTTGAATGCCGTGTTTGTGCAAAGAACTGAAATGTATGTCACTGAAACCATAAGTTTTCATTAATGGTTCAATTCCCACTATTCGGTTCCTAAATATTGCAATATATTGAAATGCTAATTGGTAGCCAAGGCCTCTGAAAATTAAGGAATTTTTACGAAGAATTTAAATTTAGCAAACTGTAAGGAAAACATTAAATACCAATAAAGCGACAGAAAAATCCGCTTTTGTCTTTAATTGCAGTTGCAATATATTCCCTCGTTTAATTGCTCAAATCTCTCTCGGTTCCTTCAAGTTGAAATAGAGCAAATTATTGCTTATAAAATACATCATCCAGCCTTTCTAGATTAATTGAAACTGTTCTTAAAATACTGAAATTATAAAATTCCCTGAGTATTTTATAAAATAAAGTTATCAAGTAATGCAATCTTTATCAATTTAATTGTTGGAAGAAATTTTTATGGTATAAATATGCAAAATGTTCATAGTTTAAGAATTTCGAATTTACATCCTGGTAGGATAAGTTGGTATTTAAACTAATCAAAGTATTTCGATGTAATTTGTAATCATAATAGATTCATCTTTTGTAACGAGTTTCTTTAAGCAAAGTGTATCTAAAAGTGCTCTGCATACCTTCAGTGCATTTACTCAAATGTTTTATTAATGGAACAAACTTGGAATGTTTTGTGCAGTTAAATGCTGAAAGAATAATTTTAGTCATTTTTTCCCTAATATACTTTTTCCCACTGTAAAAATGCGTGAAATGTCTATGTAATACTAAAGCAGATCTATTTTGTTTCCTCGCATAATAAACCTATCTAGCTGTAAGAAATTGGCAGCTGAGGTTTGTCCGGCTAATTCTTCCTTAATTGTATTCTATTCAAATTAGCCGACTTGCTAGGTTCTTATAAGTTTAAATGAATACTTCAAGTCTCGTATTAATCTTGTATGGTGCAAATAGTTAACCGACGAACTGCTCTCTAAATTTAATATATTTAAAAGTTACGATCGTGCACAGATGAAATGTAGATTTAAGCTGAATTCTAAAAGATTAGCAGATTTTGTGAGTAGACGGGTTTCATTCTTTGTTTATATATAACGCATGTCCTGGTTATTGTAGTTAAACTCCCCTTAAAATTAGCACATACGTGCATGTTGAAGAAAAAATAAATTTTTAAAATGTGGTCTTCAAATTTACTAGTATTGTCCGAGATGTGTCCGAAATGCACAAAGTTTGCTTTGGCTGTGAATGAAACTGTGAAATTCGAATAGGGCAAGTTTTGAAAAGAATTTCTACAAAATGTTAAATTTCTTCATGAATACCTGTCTACAAAAATATAAAGGGTTCTTTAAAGTGGAAAATCTCTTGCTACGAATAGTTTTGCTGCTATGTATATTTGTTATGCTTAATAACTTCAACTATTTTTGTTTATTCACCTACTCTTTAACATTTGATATTTTTTTGTATTAATTCCTAATTTGCTCAATTTCCTTTTTGAACTTTTGTTTCAAGATAACTATTAGATGTTTTTACAATTATTTTCTATTGAATCTTGTGTTTAATGTAATTATTTGAATGTTTAATCTTCACATTTCAAAATATGGAATCAATTTTTGATGTAAATTGTCTTGTAAAGCGTAAATGTGTTTAATAAATTTGATTCTTTAACTTAGCTTGCCTCTATTTTAATTTTTGCTAACCATTTTGTTAGATACTATAGCCACCAGTTATCGGCATCTTAACACCTTTTTGAAGCTTTTTCAATTTACTTGGAAATATAAGGATGAATTTAATTATTCTTCATATATCTTTACAGTTCTAAGTGGCTAAAGTACCTTTTATTTTGAGCCAAAAATTGATAAGTTGTTCCCTTACAGTTTCTACTCGTCAACAATGGAACTACCTCATTGATGCACGTTTCTAACTAGGAAAGGAGTCAGTTTATTGATATCCTATTGATAGAATGAGTTTATTTCGAATAAATGCCTATATTGGAAAACTTGGATAATGACATAACAGTAAGAGGATTGAAGTGCAGGTAAAAACGAATATTGTAAAACAGTCCGAGCAAGAAAATTAACAATCCAATTAAACTAACAAGCATACTTAAATACATTTCGATCGATATTTAATGAGAGATAAAATCCTTCAATATTTGGAATAAGAATCCAGATGTTTTGTCATTGTTAATTATGCGCGATTCTTCAAATCTCATCTTCGTCAATTTTAAATTAGCGAATTTCAATTGCAAGCTTTGTGAGGACTAGTAGTCGTGTTCTGGAATCCTCAATCTTACAAGCCTTGATTGACCTCTTTTGTGGCAGTGATAATTACCTTTACTTATCGTTTACTCTTCTGAAGATTCGCCCCCTTTTTTTGTTCTTGTGCTTCCATAGTTTCCGTCTAATCTCTCGTCTTTTCTACATTTATAATTGCTTCATTGTACTGGACACTTCTATCAGCGAAGTGAAATTGGATGGACTTTCAAGAATCGAAGACCTTCATGCAATTGTCTTTAAATTCTCATCCATAGGCAAATTGTTATCTTTTTCAATCTATCAAGATCGTCACACGCTGATTAGGACGCTCCTGTGGTTCCCAGTCTTCCTCTTTATCGGAGGCTTCCAGTATTTTTGACTTTAGCTCATTTTTATCATTGCATTTTTCTTTTTTTGAAATCGAATCTTTCCTTGTGCTCCCTTTGATACAACTATCCTCTTATTTGCTTTTCTTTCTTTACACGCAATTTTTATTCAACTGCTCTTAAATTCTGTAACGCTTTGAGTTGGTCTTTTCGCGGGCTTTAGACAATGCTGCCTAGAAGTGGTTTAATACTATTGCCACTTTAAGGAGAATCGAACAGAACATGCACTTTGGTTTCGCATTAACAAGTGCCAATAAACAGTTGATGGAGGCAACATCCACCTGGAGGTTTCCTTGCAACAAATATTGGCTTGAGATGATTTGGTCGAATGTCATTGATACGAGTCGTTTTGCGTGTGTCTTCAGAATTTTGAAATGATCAACTTTGATTTTTTTTCAGTTCCTCTTGATTCCTGAACAACTTCAGATTATCTTCTAGGTCTGTCAACTGCCTAAGAACTTGGAATATTTTGGACTCGAAACAAAGATCTCAACCAGAATTTAAGGTGTTTTTAGTAAAAAAAATAGGGCCTTAATGTCTCGGAGGACGAGTCCATACTTCACAAAGCCGTTGCAATTACAAAAGGGGTAATTTTACTCGGGGAAGACCTCATTAAGAGAAGTATTTTTTTTCCAATTACTCTGGATTATTCACGCGTTCCATAAGCGATTTTTCCAGATAACGACAGAAGTCCATTGATATCACGTAGGAAGCATAACCAGTTGGAAATATTACAGGACTAGTAACCTCGTTTGTGTCAAGTTGGGAATCGAATGTTTTTGGAATATTCATAGAATAAATGGATACTTTAACTTGTACATGATCCAATAATCTAGAATATTCTCCGTAATGAGGTTATGTACCCTTACTCTATTAAAAACCATTGATGAAGCTACTTCACCTCGGTCATTAGCTGTACTAACGCAGTTCAAAGTTTTTGCCCGTAATCAATTAAGTATATCAGCTTTTCATCTTCTGAAACCAATAATTTCTTGCCTTTAAGATTAAAAAAAATTCTGTATGCCGTTTAGTTAACGTTGTCGCCCAATTTTTATTACAGCGTCTAATATTTTGACAAGTTACGTTTGTGTAGTCTCTCATTCGTGCGAACTAAGCAGCTATATGCTCTTTTGTTACTGCAATCCTACTAAGAATCATTTTCAGCAATGCGATCAAATATGAAAGCCTGTTTGTAATTGAAATGTTGGACACTTTGCTTTTTCAAAAATGACTAGAAAAGGAAATCTCTGAATCGATTTGTTGAAGCCGAGTACTCTTATGAAGGTGGTAAATGGGAACCAATTTCAAATAACTTGTTAATCCGCAAAGACGTTTTTCTCCTCATATTTGGTTATCACTTTCCAGGCCTAGTTTCCTGCTACTGGGTAGCTTTTCGATTACTTTGGAATACTATTCCTTTCTTGAATGACATATTCCACACTGATGTTAGATTTGCAACAGCGCTTTTCGCAGCATTCAGGTTTTCCCGATTTTCTCTCCGTATCCAACCCTTCTAAAATTGGTATCTTCTTCTGGCACTTATTTTTTTTTTCTCACGATATTTCTTTGGAGCCATTTATAAAGCTTGCTTATAAAACAACCTTATTCCTCTAAATTATTCAACCTAATTACCTGACTCACTATGATGTATGGTACTTACCTATAAATCTACCAGTTATAAAGGTACTTTTAATGTTTCAATTGTGAGGAGTAAATGGCATGAAATCTGGCAATAATTGGTATGCTTCAATTCAACCACTGATCCCACCGAGTATATTACTAGCCTTATCAATTATCTTTAAAAGCATAATTATGTTATAAATGGAAAAAAATAACTGGGGTAAGTCTATAAAATACCTACTAACATCTGTTGTTTTAATCGACACTATCCATTGAAAATAGTGCTCAGAATATTAGGAAATCGCAGAGTGTGAAATAATCGTACACCTAATGGGGAAAAAGTAAAAAGGCAAAACTTTGACCTACCTTTTTAAAGAAATCTTTAAGGAGCGTAGAAATGATAACGTATTAGGAGCGCTTATATTTTTCGTCATCCAATGGAAATTTGATAGAGGTAGGGGGTCCGTAGCTAAAAAATTGAGTTTGGAAATGGAGCAAAGTTAAAGTTCTAGACGACCTACGCTTTTTTATCAAAATAAAGTTAAAATCACCAATAATTGATTTTATGCGAAAGTGTATTGCTCCATCTTGTACAAGTAGTAGAAAGTCAACAATTTCAATTGTGAAATAAGACTTTGAAACTTTCATTGGACTGAAATTTTACATTGATTACAAAGAATAGTTGAAAAAGAAATGCGACATTAATTGTTACATTAATAATTAGAAACTTTAAACAGCGGTAACAAGTCCAGTTGCTGATGAGCCGCTTTGGTATATCATAAAGTTTTCTTCGGTCTATAGTTTTCCAAAAGAAGAAATGATGTCAGCCAGTTTATAAACTGTCGCTTCTAGAAACGTTTCTATGAAATTTGCCGTTTTATAACCAGCATTTAACTTTCTGAATGATTTAGATTCTTTTTAGTGAATAATTAAAATTATACCGCCGTATTTGCATTCTCTTCGGACATTGTGAAGATGAAAGCAGTTATCTCTTTCGTCTTTGCTATCACTTGCTGATAATAGCACGATCAACACTGACGGATTGCTAATGATAAACTTTACAATCGAAGTATTTTGGTGTTTTTTGTACTTTGTAACTAATTTCTGTTGTCAAATGAATTCCTTATTGTAAAAATAAAGCAGGGAAAATTTTATAAATCTTTTGGATGTTTATAGGACAAAATCTTATAAGCAGTTGCACTGAATAATTTAAGTAGTCTTAAAATGTTTTTTTTTTCACAACTACTAATGGATGGATTTAGATGCAAATATTAAAATTTTATGGGAAATCTCATTGCTTAAAATCGAAACATTAACTGTTGCTAATTCTATAATTTTATATTTTGACAAGAATGTCGAGATTTTCTTCATTCGTAAATCAATATTTATTTCAGGACAAATCATGAAATTTCTTTTCTTTCCGAAAGTAACTCATTGTTTCAAATCTTCGAGTAGCACTTTCAAAGCAAAATTTATATATTAGACATTCATGGTGTGTGTGTGCCCTTTTTTTTGGGGGGGAGAGGGGGTTCTAGGTGATTTATTTGGTTGGTTCATGGTTTTCCTTGGTGGTTTTTATAACTAGCCAACTAAAGTGCCATTACCTTTCTTAATTCTTTGGATTCTGGTTAGATGAAATGTTTTTTTAATTAGAATTTATTTAGCTTTTATTTAATAAATAAGCCAACTAACAGTTATATTATAACGGAAAAAAACTTACTCGTTTATTGGAATATATCATTTTAAGCTAGCAAAAATTGAAAAGCTAAAAAATGCTTTTCGAATATGAAAAGTAAATGTATTAAGCATCTAGTTCACAAACTAGACTTGTTGCATTGTTTTTTTAATATATATTTTCTATTATAATTTATATACTGCTTTAAATAAATAAGAAGATATAATTAAGCTTTAGTAAATGAAAATATATTTAATTTTTTTTTGAAATTTATATTTATTTTGGATTTAATGAGATTTAATTTTAAAGCAGTTATTTGATTAATTATTAAATATCAAATTTCGTACGGCGATTGAATAATTATTGGCTTTAAGATCTTGACATTTTGAATCAAGTTGTGAAATATTGTTTAACTTTAGATAAAATTCACCTATTATTATAGGTGAAAGAAATGTAAATCAAGGTTTCTTTCTTGGTTATTCAAATTTCAAACCAAATAAATTCATTCTAGTCTCAAGAAATAATAAAAATATGCATAGTAAAATGGAAATAATAAATATGATATTGTTTCCTATTCTCATTCAGTTTATAGCAATTCTAAACAATCTATTAGACATTTCAAAACATTATTTTTGTTGATTGATTGATAAGAATTTTTGGTAAATAGAAATTAACAGCGCAATTCGGGAGATTAATCGAATAGTAGCAGGATGTAACCTTTAAAAAGAAAATCAGTGGCGGTTCCAGGGCCCACACCTTTTAAAACTCCATAGAAACATTCTTGGTAAGCAGTAGGATACATATACGTACATTTTTTTTATTTACATTCGATATTATATTTGCAATAAGAATTTTTAAACATTTTGTTGTTGTTACCTATGCCACTTGCCATGGGATAAGCCCCGCTGATGAAAGCATCGGTAGATTTAAGCCTAATGAGCGTCTCTTGTTTTCGAAGTAGCGGCAGTTAGGGCCGAGCACGACTTAGCTACGCTCTCACTCCCTTTCGCTTTCACAGTCCCTTTTTACAGAAGGGCACAGTCACACATCTCACAGATACCTCACAAACGAACAACCATGCCCGAACCGGGACTCCCAGAACACAAGAAAGACGCGATACCTCTGAGCCAGAGAGACGGCATTTTTAAATATCACTAATATAATAAATATATGTATAAAATACTAATTTTTAAAATTTTTTAAACTAATATTTATTTCTCAAACTTGAATTACGCTTTAGAGTATGATATTTTGGTAAAACATATTCTCCTTGTGCAATGGTGCTCGGCATGATTTGCAGTAACATCTTGTTTTAAGACTTAAGAATCACTCATGAATTTTTTCGTCCCATCTTTTACGGACCAAATCTCGAGTTGCGTGTCCCGTCTGTTATTACTTCATAAATAACTAAGTTATAGTAGTTATGATGGGTTTTTTTAAAAATAATTTTGCCAATTATCGTGCTGTCTCAGTACGATTATTTGCCCATAAATCTGCTGAGACAGCATGGGCCCATAATCGTGCTTTAATATTTGCTCTCTTTGCTAATTTGAATGTAATCAGGTAGTTGTGCATCGATTTAGCCAAAAAACATGATCGTGACCCAGCCACAACGCTCGGCCTGCTAAAAACGAGAAATCTCGTGATCCGTACGCAAATGTGTTAATAAATATAAGCCATCTGAATTTAAGATTAACCACTTGACGTACGAATTTATTTAACTTACTAATTAGATGACACATCCTATTTTGGTCATTTATTGTTAATTAGATTTTTAAAAATTATATATGGGACATTTGGGATATTACAGCGTTTCGAATCGATTTTTGCGTATTTATTTAAATTCTGTTGCTTAGTTACAGTTTTGAAAATAAAAATTCAGTCATTCGAAGCGCGTGTCAGATACGTCATTGTATGCGAAATGGTTAAGTTTTGATCAATCGAATGCAATTTCCTTCCTCAAAATTTACATAAAACTGGTAGGAAAAAGTATATTCTCTCTCTCCCTTTTTAGAAAGCCAGTTTTTAATTGATAGTGAACAAAAATAGTCCTTTTATTTTAAACGCAACCTTACTTCCTCCGGCACTACCACGAAATTCAAGGCTTTCTTAATTTTAAAATTGTACTCGGAAAAGTAATTCGATGCATAGCTATTCAGTTAACACATGGATTTGTTTATTGCGCCAAAAAATAAATCGATACAATTGTTTAAAGCTGAGTTTCTTTGAAAAAGGAATCTACATCTTTTTAATATTCTGAAGGTATTTTTATTAATTAAAATCAAATAAATAAAATATCAAAACGATGAATCATCTTGAATAGTAACTGGGAGAAGACATACAGAGTGCAAAATCCTCATGACTAAAAAATTAAGATCTGCTAATTTTACAAACTCAGAAAATGAAATAAAAATAAAATTTAAATGATTACGTTTTTATTTGAATATATTCTATTATTTCTAAAAATTAAAACAAGTAAGTCAATAGTAATTATGAAAAATGACTTTAATCAGGGTAAGGCATAAGACCAAAGGAAATATACATTTTGCAAGCATTTCTTATAAGGACATTCAACTTATTTAAATAAGATTCAATGGCATAATTTCACATTATTTAGATTTCTTTCAATAAAACTTTTCCTATGCAAATGAAATGTTAAACGATGGAATAATCGTAAAGATTGTTCCTGAATTCATAAATCAGGGTCCTGCATCTATATTCCAGCTGCTTCAAATGTTTGTTCGAACATCCATTATAAACAAAAGTAAATTAATAAAGACAATAATAATTATGAAAAATAATTGCACTTGAACCAGTGCCTTAAAATCTCAACACAATTTTCGAAAAACAATGTCAAGTTCAAATTGTTTAAAAACTGTTCATCGGCATGTGCTGTACAAAATCTTTAGCCAATTATTCAGCACTAGCTCTTACCCGCGACTTCGTATGCATGGAAATTTTGATGTCTATATGTGAGAACTGACAGCCTAATCACAATGTAAAATGCTATCAAAACCGTATGCATGCATAAATTTTCAATTTCAATTGGAGCAATGCAAAGCCGTGAATTTTAAGCACCAGTTGGGGTAACGTAATGCAGATTAGAAAATTTACATTTCAATTCATCTATTTTATTTTTATTCAAAAGCACTTCTGAAGGAATCAAAAGATCTATTAATTAACAATGTTTAATTTTAAATTCATCATATACTACGAAAATAAACAGAATCGTTTGAAATAACCGGTCGAAAACATGGTACGTCTAACATCATTAGCGTGGGAGAAACTACCACTTAAAAGCTATGTACTTGAAACTATAAAGCAATTTTTAAAAATTTAATCGAAAATGATGAAAATAGGCAAAAGGAATATGTATAGCAAGAAAAAAAAATCAAGAGAAATGAACAGGAAATATGGAATTATATTAACACAAGAACAGCGTAAGAAAAAAAAACATTAGTAATCCTTCCTTTTGAATAGTAAGATAATATTAAATGATAAACGGATACATAAAAATAAAACCAAACGATTAGATTTTTTTAAAATTTTTTTTTTGTTCTTATGTAGAAAGCTTTCAGTCTGGAAATCCTACAATAAATCACAAAAAATTCTATTAGATAAAATAATATTAAAAGAATACCGGAAATGGAAAAATAAAAAACAAGCGATTCAAAAAGCACAAGCAGATGTGTTCAGATTTTTATTTTATTTTTTGGTGGAAAATTTAGTTTTTTTTAAATAAAGAATTAACCACTCAAGTAACCAGAATAAAAATTAGCCTATGTTCTTCCGTAGACTATAATCTACCTCTGTGCTAAATTTCATCCAATTTCCTTCAGCCGTTCTGGCGTGATTGAACCCCATCATCCATCCATCCAAACTTTCACATTTATAATAGTATTATAGATTGATTTAAGTTAAAGCTTAGTTTCATAATAAAGCATTCATATCTCAGTAGAACTGCTTTATCCCCCCCTTCTAAGCCTCCATGCAAGATAAGAACATTAAAAAAACAACATTAATTAAAAAATAGGCACATACCTTAAAATCTACAGCTTTCGTCACAGAGAACAACACATACAAAAACTGACAACCAATAATAGTAATGAAATTGAATATTGCAGTGTGACAATTGAAGATCAAGGATCGAACTTGTGAAGTCCGTAGCCGAGTAACATAATCCGTAACATTGTCTGTAGCCGAGTAACATAATCAACACCAGACAAAAGTGATCACTCTTGGCCAGAGTTTGTTAACTGCCTTATAAAGCTAGCGCCACAATACTGCCGCACCAGTGAATCGAAGACACTCGAGATAAACTACCAACAAATGGAACTATCTCGATATCCTAAGTAAAATGGAGCTTCACGTAATCTGAGAATTGCCAAGTAAACCAGGAACTGTAATTGTGAATAAATAATCGATAGCGCATTCCATAGCAATAATTACAGTCATCAGTTGACAAGAGTGGAGACAAACAGGAAGCTATTCATTATTCCTCTAAAATACTGATATTGAAATTGGTTTAAAAGTTGTGGTCAAAATTTGCAAAAAGGAGAAAATACAGGAAAAAATGGAAATAAAGCAAAAGTGATTTAGAACTCTCTTTTTTTTCCAAGCAATGATGGTTGTCACTAACGAGAATTTTTTTTCGCATACTCTCCAGTATATGTATTATAAACTGTACAGCAATGGTAAATATTAGTTAAAGAATCTCTGACCACACAATCATTAGCGATTTTTTAACCATGGTATGTAGTTTAGGGTTCTGTGTCATTTGCGTCCAATCCCATTAGAGGGTATCATTTGCGCTCAAGCCTTAAAAAGGGTACCACATTATAACTTTTATCTCTGTATGTAAAATTTGGCGATTTTACAATGTGCGCCATATGGTAATCAATCATCGTCACAGTGAGAATGATACTCCATATCTCTGATAACGTTAAAAGGCTGCCGTGGGAAAAATGCTAATGACCGTTACCGCGTTTCAAACGATTGATAAAAGTAATAAGTAGAGCGAGCGAAATTCGCTTTAAAAATTTACTATAAATGAACAGACCAGAAGTTTTACCGTCCAGAAGTTTACAGACCAGAAGTATTACCAGAAGTTTTACAGTCACCAAAAAAATGGCCATTGGATTTATAGAGTTATAACTTATGTCATTCGATTCATTTTTTTGTTTTTTTGCGAAACACGTATTTGGAAGTCAAATAGTTTTCGATCACAATATTCGTCATCACGGTATTATGAATGTGGAAGGATAGGTTCTAGTCCAAATCCTTGCAACAAGTGGTTTCAGTTTGACAAGAAAAAAGAAATCTCGACGGGAAAGTCCTAATTAAAGTTTTCACGTGATACAGTTCATAGTATAGTTACTCTTGCAGCTGCTGAGCGTAGTCAATCACTTTCAAACAGTTCCAACGTTTATCACAAAATATTTTTGACACAGTAAAAAAGATACATCAAAAGTCACTAGTCCGTGTATTTTACATAATTTTTCAAAACATCAAATAATTTATGATGTTGCAGTTTTCCAAAAAAAGTAGTATTCACATTTTAAATGAATCGATTTTTGAAATTCTAGGAGATGACATTCTGAAATATTTTAGTATCAGGAAATGAAGAATTATTTTATTAACGTATGAAACTTTCACAAAAAATTTTAAGATCTCAAAAGGTCTTAAAATCCACAAAAATATTTTGAAATACTTTTTTTTTATATTTATATGAATAATTGATATAAATAAAAGAAACATTTCAAATGTTCTTAAATATCTGCCTTACGTAAAAGCAATAACACAAACGGATGCATTTATTTTTTGAAGAAAATATTAATGCAATGCATATCGTTGAATTTAAAGACTTTATTTTCCACACAATATCTGTTACATTAACATAAAATAACACTTTAATACATTTTTTATGGCTTCAAAACAATTTTAACTCCATGTTCAAGTACTAAATGAATATACTGCTAGAAGTTAAATCGAGCGTTTATTTAAAATTTCGATGAAAATATCAAACACAAACTATAATTTTTAAAAAATATATATATAATCAAGTTTCTCAGTTAACTCAATTACTTTATCTTTTGCTTTCGAACACATTTGTTTCTATTCACTTTATTTATTTATTTTTTAATTTCAAAAAATCGAGTTTTTTTTTAATTTCGAAAACTTGAGTTTTTTTAATTTCAAGACCTTGAGTTATTATTTTTTTAAATTTTAAGCGCTTGCTTTTTTTTTCAAGCGCTTATTTGGTTTAAATCTAAAGCGCTCATAAAAAAATAATACATAGCGCTTAATATTAGCGCATTAAGATTTTTTTTAATTTCAAGCTTCTATATTAAAGAGTGTTTAAAATTAAGATTTTCAAATGTACAGAGTTGTTTTCACAGCTTCACAGAAACGCTCAGTTCACTTGCACAAAAGTTATAATAATGTAATATGAAAATATGAATGTCCTACATTAGACGCGATTTCTAAAATATCAAATATTTCATTTTGGTATCCCAGTCTTAGCAGAAAATCATCATAGCAAATCATACCAATAAAATTTTTAATGAAATTCATGAATCACAATATGTAACATCAATATCTCAAAAATTTTGGAATCATTTCAGGTTTTTAAAAATAGTTCTCAAAAAGTCAAGTTACAAATAGGTTTTCTAAAACCTATTTTACTTTTATCCTAGTTCAATTTTTATAATGTTATAAAAATGAAAAGTTAAAAAAGAAAAGTAAATTTTAGAATTATCGAAATAAATCTTATTAATCTAACACAAATTTTAAACTACTTTGATACTTTGTGAATTAACGCAACAGTGTATATCTAAAACAAAGGCGTGCTATTTATTAATAAAAAAATTTAATTCTGCAAAACTAAATGAGCAACCTTGTAATATATTGAACAATACCTATATTATTATGCGTAATAGGCAATTTTATAATTATGCCATATTACACAATTCAGCTTCCTAGTAAAATTAAAATTTTTGCCATACATCTAGCTGCTTTAAAAATGTAAGGATTATATTTTCATGATAATATTTATTAAATTACCGATTCTCTGACAGCTAAGATTTCACCCTTTTAATGGATTCCATATCAGACACTAACAAAGAAAGGAATTATTTTACACAAAATTCAGTATTTATGTAGTAAAGAGAATTCACTTTTCGAATTCAGTCATACTGTTATTACATTATATTTTGTAATAACCGTTATTTATAGTAAAGCTAAAACCTGAAAGCTTTTAACGTGAGTAAAATTTCATGTTTAAATAATCTCCAAGAATTTTCTATAGTTTCGATTATTAGTATTAATATTTTGCTCGAAAAAAAATTTAAGAAGCAGTTTGAATATTAAAGGAGTCTTAGTCCTGAAAAAAGTTAGATTTTTTAAAAAAATTAGGAGTAATTTTAATTTTGCGTTTAAATAAAGTTCACTACAAAATTGTATGAAAGTAATCATATAAAAAACTTCAAATTACATTCTTTTTACAAAAACAATCTATTACTATATCGGTAAATCGGTATGAAGAACATAATAAACATTTTCTGCTACCTGTGCGAAAAAACTAATAAAAAAACTCCGTTAGAATAATTTTTATCTATCGTTTAATTATAGCAATTAAATTTATTGCTGAATATCGGTAAATTAATTACCCATTCTGCTGTGTAAATAACAATTCTCTTGAATGTAGTTATTATAAGGATCTGACTCCCAACTCGGATCTTAATATGAAAAAGAATTTCACCCGAATTAGTATCTTTCAAATTTGATGCTCTATTGGATCATAATCCAAAAAGAAAATGCAGAAGAATTCTTTAAATAAAAAGTACATTTTAATGAACTTCAACTGGATTTAAGGAATCAACTGCGCCTTACAAGAGTTGTTTAAGATTGGCTCCAAATAAATTATTTAGAAGAGAAGAATGCATTTTTTAGAATTCATTATTATTTTGTAAATATAAATTGTCAAATATCTTCTTTACAAACACGCAAAATAATAACATCCTAAATGTACTGCGATAAACCAAAATTGATGCTTAACAATTCGAAAACTGTCAGTACTTTGGCGAAACGTGACCCGATTTTTTATTAGGCCGTGATGATCAACATTCCTTTAAGATAACATAACTGGAATTCATTTAAAATAAGGCAGCTTTCTCTTTTAAAAACCAGACTGAAAAATATTACATTTTGTTAAATTTTCAGTTAAAATTTGTGTAACTAAAAGCCGTTGCATTTTAACTATTAAAACAGTGGAAAACCCAGATTACGTTAAATATTTACGGCTTTTTAAATAACTATGATTCATAGGCAGGTAGATGATTGATAAAATTGCGGGTTCGAAATTAATGCAATCATCAGAAGATCTGCAAGAACAAGGGGGATGATTTCTTGCTTGTAACTACGATAAAAATAAATGCCTTTAAAAAACAGCCATTCATTGCAATTTTTTTTTTAGAAAAACTTATACACTATGAAGGCTTCCGGAAAATCACGATAAAATTAACACAAAAAGAATATTTGCAGTACTTACTGTAATGCTGGTATCAAAAATAGTTATACTATGTTCTGTAACAAAATTTTTAACAGGCAATATGAACAAAATCAAGACATTCAGTTAATTAATAAAAGGAATTTTAAACAGTTTTTGCATTATCTTCATCAAGCCAGATGATGCTTTGTGCCTTTACTTCGTTCAGTTAAAAAATTAATACACTTTAAGTTTCCTTTTTGAATTAGGCCTCAAAACTCTTTGAAGTATTTGTATTTGAGGAAAATGTACACTACTAAATCTTGTGCTCTTTTACAAGTTCAGTGCAAGTCAGCAGTTTTGCATTGCTAGTGTATCTCAGAAAACGCATTTGAACAGGTAAAGCATTAAAATTTGATATTTATCTATATGCAAAAGTCAAACTTGTCCTATTACTTGTCCTTTTTAAATTTTTAAAATTAAAATTCAACATTTGCATGAAATTCACTAAAAGAAATTTTTTATAGGCCTCTTCAGATGACATTTTTAAAAATTCCCATTGCTTTCATTTTATCTTTATTAAAGTCGGTGAAGACTTATTTTGAATATTTTTAAGTTTTACGAGATGAATTGCAGAAATATACGAGAAAGGCTATGAATGAATTGCAAGATACATTTAAGTTTAAATTTAATATAAAAATTTTACCCTTATAGTCAATAAAAAATGAAAATTTCGAAATACATTTCAATTTTGATCTTGACCAAAATATTTAAGATATTGAATTTCTTTTTTTAAATTTTTTTCTTTCTTTTAAACTTTTAATTTACACACAGGGATATGCATGTATATATGTATATGCATGTATTTGATAATTTGTACGATATGCATGTATTTGAAAGTTTCTTCTCAAAGAAAAGGTTTTATCATTTCTAAAACACCAATATGAACAAAAACTTAAAACGGACAAAAAATTATTGTTAAGTACGAATGTACTTCTCTTCATTTATAATCATAAATGAAAACCTAAATTCTGAAATATGAAAAGAAACTCGTTTAAAAATGAGAAGATAGAGTGAGATCGTGAAATATGTCAATATAATAAAAACTGTTATTTAATATACATTTAAATTTAAGAGAAAATTCAAAGTTACATATAGAATTGCAGCTGTGAGGGACGATATTATAGTATATTGGGAAGTAAAAATGGAAGTTAAAGAATAAAGATGTCCATATATTTCATTGAAATGCGTGATTTACATTTGTTGAAAGTCAAATACTTAAACTCTCATATTAAAGGAATTAAAAAAAGCTTCAATATTTGATATGAGTTAGAATAAATATTTCAAAATCCGAGATTTGAAATTCACTTATTTAATAAGTATGTAAGAAATGATTTTATAAAAAATATTTTATAAATTTATTCCACTGATTATCTACGTTACAATTTCAGCTATTTTTTTACAATAACTTCTTAGGAAATCAGTTAGTTTTGCAAATAATCTGAATTTATGGGTTTCCATTCAATATCAAAATTCATAAACTCTTAATATTATACTAAGGATTTGTTAGAGAGAGTCCCGTTGAATTTTTTTGCGGGAAATTTTTTTAAGGTGAAAAATCTAAGAATACTCTATTTGATTATATCTAAGACACTTTTTCTTATTAAACCTGAAAAGTGACAGCTGAACTCCAATTTCATTCGTTTCAGATATGTTCTTTGGAAAATTTTAGCATAATCAGTAAGTATTCTGATGATGATTAGGTGCGTGCCGAAAGTGGCGTTACACCGGTAAAAAAAACTTATAATTAAGATTTAAAAAATATAGAATTTAAATAACTGTCAAAAAACTAGATTTTCAGAAAAAAACTTTTATACGCTTAAGTCTTAGAAGCTAATCAGTAGGCATACATTGTTTCTTCTGAACTCTTAAAGAGAACATATTTGAAGACAAATCAATGAATCATTTAATTCGAAATCGATATTAAATTCCGCGTTCACTCTTGCTTAATTTGAAACGTTTATTCAATTATTTAAAACTCATTTCAAGAAAATATTCCATTACTCGAAATGAATATACTAAAAGCATTAAAAATTATTCAATTCATACATATTTTTTATGCCATTGCTCAACTCATACAATAAAAATTCTTATGAAATTCCATACATAGATTATATTTTTGGATGTAACTTTATTACTATTAACAATTCATTAGATTATATATATTAAATTATATCATCGGTAATTTTTCAGAAATTATATTTTCACAAAACCACTATTCTGTATATAAGGAAAACTAAAGTTCTTTTAAAATGAAGCAAAACATATGTAGAAAATTCTTTTGGTTAAAAATATTTTTGAATCGCCAAGTTTTGAGTGGTTCTTGTACCAAAAATAAAGCTAAAAGAGCTTGGATGAAACATCTCTGTTTGTATTTTTACGCAAAAATAATTTTAGCAAAGGAAAAAAAAAAGGAAAGGGTACTAAAACCTTTAATTCTGGGAATGTGCTGTAAAATATGGCGACACTTTGGAGAGAAAAGAAATTTAAAAAAAATTGTTTCTTTTGGTAAATGTATATAGTTATTTAAATGAAAGGTTGTTTGTGTTTTTGAAAGAACTTTCATGCGGGTGATTTTTACATTACGTTTTTTATTTCTTTCATCACATCAGATTTCATTTTATCAGATTTCGGATTAAATTAAAGTGGTTTAATAGATGGTGATCGATCAAAGTGAGTTTGGATAGCGAAACATTCCGAAAGAAACTGCATTAGCTTTTCTTAAGGGTTGGAGAATATCATCGAGCAAGGGGCGGAGCCCTGTAGTCCTATTTAAATCACTAGATTTTGAAAACTCATCAGAAAATAATGTCTTTAATAAGAGTAATTAACTACATTATTAATTAGTGAAGCTTTTCATTTTATTTTTTATTTACAGTATATCAAATATCCTTGGGAACATACAATTAAAATCTTTTGTCAAATAAACAAAACATTACTTTTGAGCTCAAGAGTATACTTTTTGAAAAGCAACTAGCTGAAAGTACAAAGAAATATTAAAATAAGCAATATTGAAATAAAAGCTTTTTCGAAAGATGTTACTTAAAACAATGATAAGCATTTAGAGTGATAATCTCTAACCACTCAGTACATTCAACAAATTAGAAAAAAAAGCTGGTCCTTGAAATTAATCGGTTTCGAAATAACAAGATTTACCAAAATTCTAAGATGTTGAATAAAAGACAAACGAAATATAATCCAAATAATCTCAACTTAAAAACAATGCACCTAAAAATCAAAGTAAGATTGACTATTCAACACAAAAGAGATTTATTATAGCTCAAATTACCTTACTTAGCATTCAGTAAATAGGTTTTTAAATTCTCGAAATTGTGAATGAAATTGGTAAAAGGTTCAGTTAAAACTATCAAACTGAAAGCATATCTACAACGCTTATTTAATCACAAAAAAGTATTTTGTTGATAATTTGAAAAAAAAATTGAAAATTGCCACACGTATTTTAGTTTACATAAAAAGAATACACTTCCTTGCCGAACTTCTGATTTTTTTTTACTTTGAACTATGAAGATAAATTGTCAAATTATTTTTTAAAAATTTCATCAGACGTTTTGTCATATCATTGCTGCTAATTAAATTATCAAAACACATCATTAAATAAACAGAAATCAGCTGTAGATTTCCTCTTTTGTACTATTTCGAAAGTATTCAAATGCATCATGGAATTCAGAAATAATATTTCTACCTATCTGATACTAACCTTCAACAAAAAATATCTATAAATAAATATTTTCTTTAAATGTCTCGAGGAATGAAATATCTTGGGAAATTTCTTCTATAAACGTTTTTGATCGTTTTAATATCTGTAACATTTTAAACATCAACACCAGTAGTTTCCGATCATTAAGAAAACGTCACAGTTGCATTTATCCCTAATAAATGAATAAGAAAATCCTTATCTTTACAATTTAGTAAAGTTCAATCTTATATAGCTAATATTTATAGTTTTATTGTACAAAAGTCAGTATTTGATTATAAATTCAATGATAAACATACATTTTTTATTAATATCTAGATCCATTAAATTTCGAATGGAGTTTTAACAGCTTATTGAGTGTGAAGGACAACATTTAAATAGATATTTTTTTCCCACAACAAAGACAGAATTTTTTTCCTACGATAACTTTCTTTACAGATTTCATCTTAAAAAAATAAACGCTTTATTTGCATTGAAAATGAAGGGGAAAAATTAAAGCGAGTAAATGCGAAATTCCCTATATCGGGATTTAAAAGTTCAGATTTATACCAGATTTATTACCTTCATAAACATACTGCAATACATTTACATACTGCAATATTTAAGAAAGACCGGCGACATTAATCTTTTATCGATCATTTTAAACTTCTGTATTGCCATGATAGTCAGTGGCAATAAAAGAGGAAATGACTCAGTCGCAATATATGAGTTTTCTGTAAGTTAATTTGAATAAAAATATTAGTTCAATAAATATTTTTCGGAGGAAATGCTACTCAAAAACGGGAAATACCACATAAATGGTATCAAAATAGAAGTTTTATGACAGACGATTAATAAGATGAATTGTAAGTGATTAAATACTTGAATAATGTAATACAATAAGGTTAACAGTTTTTTTAGGGAGCAATTCCTTTGATTTTACGATAAATCTGCATGCAAAATGTTTCTAGCTAAACTTCCTGAATCAGCTCATTCACAGCATCACTTGTAGAAACTTCATTATTTATACGAAGAACTACGAAGTTAAAGGGGGGAAAGTTTCAGTATGCTAAGAAAATCTAAAGGGAATAGTTTTTCAATCACTAAAGCAAACAGCATATGTGAACTACAGTCATGTCCAGAATGTTTCTAACTATTGATTCATATGAATCATAAGTCTAAAATACGATGAGAACGATACTGGAAAATCCTTTTTTACACAATTTGCAACATATTTTCTTTGAAAGAAATTCCGCAATTTTTTGGTCCAATTTTCTCATTCTACAAGCTATTATTTATGATTTTTAAATTATTTGATATTATTTTACAGATACAGCTTTAATGCTTATTTTTTATTTGCTTAATTATTACTGCTTATTTTTTATGATTATATTTTATTTGCTTATTTTTAATGCTTATTTTGCCTTTGAGAATATGAAGGCAAATATAAGCATTATAAAGCCAAGCTAAAATAAGCCAAGGATCATTTAATCTTACAGTAGTACGGAGAACTTCTATACAGTGAGTAACAAATGCAGATAGAATTGTACGGTATTATCTTAAATATTTATAATTTCAATAATGATGCGTAAAGCATTTTCACAATTTATGAAAAGTTCCATTTTGTGTCAACATTCATATGAACTTTACTAATTCACTTAAGAAGCAAAAAATTTCCACATCTGATGAGCATTCTAGATTTGAATTCGACGAATTAAAAATGCAGGTGTGAAATTTAGGCTGAAGGGCCCGATTTTGAGTAGCTGAACGAATCATCGGTTTGTATTTTAAATTACCAAGTATGAAATTATTTAATATAAATAATTTTAAAAATTTTGTTTGAAAATTTAGCCTTTTTCTACGAGTAGTCTAATTGAAGGAAAACAAATTGGAATCATTACAATGTTTAATATTTGATTCAAAACTGTTTAAAAGATATACATCTCTTCTGGAATGAGATTTTGTTATCTCTCTCCCCTGTAATATCTATACCTTGTTTTAAAATCACGGATACTTCAGCAAAATTTAATTTCAATGACTGAAGTATAGAATGCCTAATGTATCTTTATTTTGCAATATAAACGTTGGAAAGGGTGTTTGATTTTTGAATAAAAATCTCTCTAGAATCTACTTTCTACACTAAACAGGCCAAGGTTTTTTATTAATGAACAATATAATTCATATACTACTCCAATTTTTTAATGTATTTAAAAAAAAACTCAAATTTAACTCATTCACTGCTAGCTAAAATGAACGTAAATTTAACAGCGCTCCAATTTCTTTCTCACCGGAATAAGTACACTTCGTACGAGGAAATAAGGGTATGATAGAGATAATGAATATCTCAGAAAAATATATCACACATTTTTTCCATACTTAAAACAGAAATAAAATAATTAATAATTTTACAAACTGCAGTGATGTGTTGTGTCTTTTCAGTTTTTTTTAAGAAACATCTGCCTTACTGCATCTCTCAAACAAAATTTGATACACGACGATTGTTTCTGACTCAAATGTAGTTTCAATATTAATATTTATAGCACAGAAAATCAGAGATTTAATCCACATTTTTGTTTAAACCAAGAAAGCTACATAAAAAAAAAAGAATATTTTATTTAGAAAATGGGAGGCGGGGGGGGTTGAAAACTAGAGATTTTTAATTGTTACGTAATTATGGAAGGATTTGTCAAATAAGTCACCTTCAGTACATCGGTAGCTTCTCATTTATGTTAAATTTTGTAATATTTGCATAACAGTACAAGATTGAACTACGACTTCGAACTGATTTTATTCTATGATATCATCCTGATTTTGCTAAACTTTTCTTTTGTTTTTGGAAAGAAAACTTTTGGGAATTTTTTCAATTAACATATTTTCAAATATAAATTTTATGCAATCATTCCCTCCATTATGCAATTTTTCATAGAAATAAAATTTCGTAGAATCAGAGAACAAAAAAAGTCACGCGAGTCAAGACCATTCGCAGCGGTGAATGAAAGCAATAAAATACAAATTCATATTTGGTTAAATTAAATCGTCGCTCTTGGCTGAACTCTGAGATTAAATTCATCATTTTACTTTAAAATGAATTCGAAACGCTGAATAAAATTCGGTGTAAATAAAAAAAATGTTTTGCAGTTGTTTTATTTTTTTTTTCAAAATTGTACTAACTACTTTAAATACACTAGTCTTTTGTAAACAAATTTTTATAATAATAATTATACTTTTATATTTATGAAAATTTTAAAAAAAGATTTGATGCTTTTGATTAAAATTTTAATGTTGCATTCGTAATAAATTTTAGTTCCAGTTATATTTATTCTGTCCTTTTTCTCGAATCAAAGCTTTTAACCTGTAACCGTCTAAAGCTTTTAACCTGTAACCGTCTAGAGGCATGACTTGACTAACCGTCAAGTCATTATACATTAGTAATGATAATATGAAAATAAAGAGGAAAAACATCTTAATAAATTTCTTTTAGCAGGAAATGGTTTATTTAAATAATTTGAATTATTTAAAGTAATCTCCTATCATTTAAATATTTACACTTTCAAAATTTTAGATATAAATCTTTAAATATAATATAAATCCAACATTAGTTAAATTAAAGGCTCGAAGAACGCAAAAACTTTGAAATTTAGTTGATGAACATGCGCGTCAGAGAATCTCACGCAGTGAATGAGCTAAAATTGATTTAACCACTCGACTACGCATATTTTTTTAAGGAGTAAGACCGTACCTGTTCCGTAAGTAAATAAAGGATTAACATACTGAACAAAGACTGTAGTTCAACATTGTTGCAATGCGTATCTTGAATTCTTTCCATCTTAGTGCAATGCCAAATTTTCGCCCCTTCCCATCCGATAAACTGAGTGGCAAAAAGAGAAATCCCTGCTTGATCAACAATGCGCGATCGTTGCATCTCCCTCCCGGGGAATGTCACATCGAGGGAGACCCTCCAACGGAACGGGAGGAACGACGGAGCGACACGGGCAGGGTCGTGACATTGCTTAGAGGGAGAATTCTTCACGTTTACGCATGTTCGGTTAAGGAACGGCATTAAAATATTCGTATTTCTAATGTACAATTTAAGACGAAATTCAATCACATAAATCATATACATTGCAAATACATCAACATTGAAAAACAAATATTAACACTTTGCATTCCAATGGCCACTTGATATGACGGGAAATCAAAATTAAAAAGGATTAGCATCATTAAATAATTACCTCTTACAAAAATTAATATTTTTTTTGTTTCCTATTACAGTCACTTGTTCCATTCTTTTGTTACAGTTGCTTTCATTTCAACAGGCACTATTTATTTTTCAGGAAGCAATGTATTTTAACATTAGTTCAATTAATTTGAGGGTGTGCGTGTATATCATAAATGTGTATATTAAATTCTCGTTTTGTGTTTTTTTAAAGATAAATTTGTTTTAATTCTTTTTTATTATATATTTTTATTCTTTCTGGAATACTTTTTTTTTATTTCATGCAGTGTTGCCTCATATATCAATGTAAAAAGCAAATTACTTCTTAAAGCTAATCGATGATTGTACTCAGTTTTATATTACTGTTTTTTAACCATTGTTTCATACCGAGTTTTTAGCAGGAAACAGCCAAAACGTTAGAAAAAGAAATCCGAATGAGTCTCATTGGTATTTTACAATTCGAAATAAGATATTAACTGAATATTATCTGTTTACAAACTCAGTTTTTGAAGAAAACCAGCCAACATCGCTAATCAATACGATTGTGCTTGTCTTACAAGTCATTAATTTAAATAAATATACATATTCGGTGCAGAACGTTAAACGAATTTATTGCAATTAGATATGATTGAAAAATGGTGAAATAGCTTGCGGAAAGACTCAGTATTGAGGTTTCAGATTCTACACGGGTTTTTATTTTGAAAAATATCTCGGAAATAGAGGAGGATAAGAGGTGGACGATATTAAATTACACATACATTGGACATTCACATGAAAAATAATGAGCTAAAAGGCATGACAGCCTTGGTTGAGAGACAGATTTTGTTATTTGTTATAAATATATAAGAGGGTCACAACCTAGCATGTAAAAATTAAATTTTTAGAGAAAAAACAATGAATGGTTAAAAGAACATGTTAGTTGATAATGGTGGAAAAACAATAGCTTAAAGAAGGCAAATTTAGTACCTATTCCAATCCTACCTTTACACTTGATCATCCGTGAGAAAAAAATATATAATTTTATAACTTTTTTTCTTCGCAATTTTAGATTTTGTTTTTAAAAAGCAAAATTATTTATTACCAATACAGATTGGGAAAACTTTCGAATAAAAAAAGGAATTTTGCCTATTAAAAAGCAGTTCTTTATTTCAACCACTTTCAAACTGAATGTAAATGAAAAGTATTTCAAAATTATATTGATATGCATATCTATCACTTCGAAAAGTAAATTTCTTTAATTATTCAAAATTCCGTATTGGTTTGAAAATAAAGAAGAAGCCATTAAGAAGCCAGCCATAAAACGTTGTGTTTGAATTTCGCATTTTTATCGAACGATAATTCATTCGAAATATTTTTTGGCTGTTCGTAAATTGAAAATTCATGTGGTGTAAAAGCGACGGGTAAACAAAATAAGTTAAATAGACTAAATAAATACTTAATTTACATAAAATCTTTATACATTTTTTACGGTAGCCGATACTCAGTTTATTGCATTACCTTTTGTTTGCGAGCAATCGATAATGAGAAATATCTGAAATATGGTATCGGATCACATTATTTTACCAAGATGGAAAAGGTTAAAAAAGAAAAAAAGAAAGTATTTTTGAAAATTTTGTAAAAACGATCTACATTTTTCAATGCAACTAACTGAAAAATTCTTAAATTACTCTCAGATTCGGCTGTCGCTTGGCTTAATAGAAATTTTAACGCGAAAATCCGTCCCTCGTTTTTAAAACACCTTTCTAATTTTAGAAGCAAACAAAACAATGTAAATTTTTGATTAAAATAGATTAATATCGAGATATACGGAAAGGCGGTACAAATTTCAATAACAAATAATTCTATGGTATAATGGCAATTCATTCTTAATATTTAAAAAATGTCAAAAAATGAACAATTAAATAAGCAGGCGTTATTTAACACTTCAGTACTTTTGCATGAAGATAATATGTTCCACTAGATTTCTGTGTCGCTCCTATTTACGAGAAAAATCAGTGATTATAACCATTGAATGTACGCCTTTGATAATCGAAATGGTGAAATTTAATTCACTAATGGGATAACTAAATAGTTTACCGCACTTAGACAGAAAATAAATGAGTAAAACGATTTTAGAACATAAAATTTAAAGACGAAAATTAATATTTATATTTTTGGAGATCATTAAAAAATGATTATGATGCCATTTTTCAATTCGCTAACAGTATAAATTACCCTCAAAGCAATTTGAATCGATAAAGCAAATGGGAAGAAGTGAATAGTTAATTCATATTCAAAGAAGAATGCTTAAGCTTATTATAAAAAGGTTAGATTTATTTAAATTTTGGGCATTTATCCATACAACAATTCTGAAGAAAACAGTGCTAAGACGCATTTACAATATTTTTAAATTTCTAAATACAAAAAAATTAGATAACGTTATTTAATCATTGCAATCAAAAATTTCAAAAGAATGATCAAAATATAGAATTAAAAAATATTTGCAGATAAATAAAATTACTTATTGCTCGAAAGATAATTTTAGAAAAAAATGTGAAAGGAAATATTGTTCTAGAATTCAGAAATCAGACTTATCATGATAGTCCCGTTTGTACACTTAGAAAGCTGCGTTAAGTGCTCGATATTTTCACTGATAATCAGAATCAAAGATTCCTTTTTTCATAATAGTAAATAACTCCTATTAATGAACATATTTTAATGATTAACGGAATTAGCGTCAGGAAATTCCATTTTCAACAGTCAGTACAAGATGTCTCTGGCGATTTAAAAAAATATCAATGAAAGGGACAAAAACGTTTTTCTTGAACTACTTGAGGTGGAAAGAAATTCCAGATGCAATATAACTATCTCGTTTATAACAAAAAATAAATGCTTGAAATATTATTGATAAATATAAGCGAATTCGGGAATTTTGACAGTGATTTTATATAAGGCATTATAATGAATTATATATTTATCAACAGGTGAGTTACAATTTAATCATACAAAAGAAGGGAATCAGTAAGCGGTGTTCGATGTCCCATCATCACAGTGGCCATAAGAAAACAAAGCACAATAAAAATACATCATAATATACATATATTTCATGAAATAATTCAAAATATTCACCTTTACACGATAAATAATACTTCCTTAAGTTAATACTTTCCTTTATAAATTTTCATCCATATTCTCATATTCCTAAAATTACTTAAAGCTTTATTTTGTAAAACGCAACTAAAGAATGAAACATTCTAACCTATATTGAAATTATACCAAAAAATCAAGTTGTGATAAGCTGAACTAACAAACTGCATTTAAGTTTCACTACATAAATATACAACCAGAGCGATTAAAATTTTTAATGAATTTAACTATATTTATGAACAGAATATTTACAATTCTTATTTGTTAAATTAATGTCGCGCTTAATAAAAATACTAGAAAACTAAAATATGGTCGGTGGGAATTGTGGAATAATTTTAAGCGATATCTCCAGCCCCATCTTATTTATAATTTTAAAAATTTAGAATATAAAGAAACAGCTGGCGTGTTTAACACTACTACTTTAAATGGCTTGCGGTCTTATGTGGAGTACTACTCAATTAATCTTTATATCAAAA
>JAOUZG010045105.1:0-12157 GCA_026289955.1 Argiope argentata | reverse complement strand
AAATAAAGTAAATGAACTCGAGTATAAAAGAAACTTGTTGGCACTTTTTAAATTTGTGTTCTTTATATATATATATATATATATATATATATATATATAGGAAAGGGTGGGGGGAGGGAGAATTTTTTATTTATAAAATTTACAAACAGAAAGTAGATAATATCATATTTATCAAAAATATCGATTTGGATGTTTTGATTCAGATTGTAAGATAGTGTTGGTGTTACTTATGGCACTTGCCATATCGGACAAGCCCCCGCAGCAGATTTAAGCCGAAAGGAGCGTCTCTTGTTTTTGAAGCAGCGCCAACTAGGGCCATAAGTACGACTTAGCTACACTTTCACCACAATCGCTTGCACAACCCCTTTTGACCGGGGGGACACATTCACACATCTCTCAGACAGCACACAGAAGAACAGCCATGCCCGAATCGGGACTCGAACCCGGGACTCTCAGAACACTAGGAAGACGCGCTACCTCTGCGCCAGAAGGTTTGCTTGTCAGATAGTAATAGATAGATAGTAGATTCATAGATACTTTTAGGAATAGATAGTTTTATCTGCAACGTGGGAAGCGAGTATTCACACAACTCATATATAGTATTCAGATGAACAACCCTGCCCAAACCGGGACGTCCATAACATGGTAAAGACGCGCTACTCCTATGCTAGGACGCTAGATGTAGATTGTATATAATACCCAGAGGAAATTTATTAAGATCCATAAAGATATCGATATAGCAGATATTTGAATTTTAGTTCATTTCTAAGAAAAGTTTAAAATACTTAGACTTATGCACAGAAGGTCATTTTTTCATCTTGGGCCTTCGAATAATAATACTTGATTCCATAAGAGATTAGAAATACGCTACATAGCCATTGCTACTTTTAAATGAAATTTTAAGCACAGATTATAGTAAATGAAGCATCATAAAAAACTATTATGTTGTTCATTATTAACTGCGTGAACACTAGACGTCTTGAACAATATAACAAGTCTCATAGTGTAATTAAAAGCCCCCGTTCCCTATTTACATTCTTTAAAAATATAAAATATAGCCCCCTTTTATTTTATTATTTTTATTTTTAATTATTTATTTTTACTGCTTTAAAAACCATTGCTCATGTATGAGGAACATTATCGACTCTATATATTTATTTTTGCTGCTGTAAAAATAGTTGTTCATGTATGAGGAAGATTATCAACTCTATATATCTATTATTTAATTTTTTGCTGCATCAAAAATGGTTGCTCGTGCATGAGGAAGATTATCATTTCTTTTTATCTGTACATCATGTACTCTTTGAACAGGAATTGCAAAATGCCATTGTTGGCAATATAAAATGGCACCAATTTGTGTAATTCAATGAAAATGAGTAATTGTTTTATGTGCATGCGTACTTTAGTACATAAATTCTCTAGAAGTGAATTTTGCGATCGCATGTGGACTTGTTCAAGAAGACAGGCGATCAACACTACTTGTAAATTGATTAAAGATATTTTACAATTATTTATGATTATAAAGAGACTATATTTAAAGAAGTTTGTCTGTTATTTGATCGTTAA
Organism: Argiope argentata; assembly: GCA_026289955.1. Taxonomy (NCBI): domain Eukaryota; kingdom Metazoa; phylum Arthropoda; class Arachnida; order Araneae; family Araneidae; genus Argiope; species Argiope argentata. Next base: position 10,591 of record JAOUZG010045105.1, on the reverse strand, counting down.
TAGGTAGTTTTAAAGTATTTGAATTTGGTTTAGGTTCAATTTTCGGTATTTATTTGTTATAAGGATTATGAAGCCAAACAGCCAAGATAGCAAAATGATTGCACATTTTATTAAAAAACAGTTGCCAATAGATGGTTTCTTATACCACAAATATCCCAATTTTCTTAATCAAAAACGTCAACGGTGTTGCACAATTGCAATTTTATTTTATAAATTATTTCCTTTTGAAATGAAGTTAAGGTGGCTGTAATTTTTATTTTTAGCGCATTTAAAAGTAATCTCTCCGCTATCTAGATATTTTTTGCTGTTTCTTTAAAAAATGGACTATTTTTACTTTCCCTCTGATCTCTGTGAATTAAAGAAAGACATAATACAATTAAGTGATACATTTAAACTCTCTTTTTGAATTATATTCAAAATTCAAAGAGCTAAAAAAAATTCTTACAGTAATTTGTTTAACATTTTTTTTTCTGCCCTTCCCACTGTTTAGGGACGAAATAAGATAAAACATTAAAAAAATGGTTGATTAGGAAAAAGGAAGGAAATAACACAATTAAAGAATGCTAAAAATTACCAACATATTTTCTTTAACTTTCAATTTAAACATTTTTTTTTGTCAACGAAAAAAAAAAGAAATAAAACTTTATTACTCCGAAAACTGTGAGTAACAGGTATTTTACTTTCGATGTAAAAATACTTCCGGCGCAACAGTCTATTTTGGTGAGCGTCCAACTCACATTTATTTATTTTTTTTATTTCAGTGCCTGTTTTACTTCCATCTAAAATGAATTTTGCGCTATTTTGCCAACTCATTATGGAGCGGAGGAAGGGAGGAAAAAAAATCCAGTCGCAAGAAAAACTGAATTACCTTTAAATAATGAAACATTCGAAGGCGAAAAAAAGGGAGAAAGGAAATAAAAAAAGGTCAATTTTTCTTCTTCTTTGAAAAGATATTCCAGATATCTTGGTAAAAAAATTTCATTTGACCTTTAGGGATTCAGCTAGATATTTTATGAGAAAATCACCTTTTATAGTGATCTTTATGAGATGATTTCTGTAAAATATTTCCTATATAGTTTTTTCGATTATTGCGTTTAGAAAGGCTAATATCCCTTTCTTCAAAAACTTCAATATACCTGGATTCTAATCTAATCGTGGTTCATAAGTTAATTTTAAATTATTAGTTGATGGTATATAATCTAATGTACGAAAAGGATATTTTGTTCGTATTTCATGGGCTGCCATACAGTTCATCCGATTGCAATAAAACTTTGTCAACTTATTGCTTACACTTGTGCGTAGGTTATAGGCATAGTACAATTATTTTATCTGATATTTAAATTAGAAAATCCATGCTTTTCACAAGGTAAGATTTATAGTTTATGTTCACGTGGTGGATAGCCAAGAAATTTATTTGTTTTTGCTAAAGAATGAAAAACGAAAAAGCATAGTCTACTTTAAAGTACTTGAAAAATAGAATAAATATTATTTATACTTTTCATTTATATATTATTCAATTTCAATGAATGCATTACCGAAAAGAAATAAAGGCTATTATTTCAACCATTCCTAATTAAACGAGATAGTCATTTCAGATTTCAAATGACATTTCCAAAATTATTTCTTCTGCGGCAGCAACGCGTCAAGTACTAGTTAGTCTAATATATAAAAATGAAATTTTGCTCCTTCATATTTTATGAGCTATCATACCATTCATCCGGTTAAGATAAAAGTTTGCGCCCTTATTGCTTTTGCTTATCTAAATGTTATAGGAATAGTATAAATATTAACATTTTTTTAAACACAATAAAATAATCAATCGAATCATTTCATATTTTAAAGTTATTTTAAAATTAGTAAACAGTAAGGTAAGGTAAGTTTTATATAATAGAATGGGCAGTGCAAACAATCATTTTTCTTCTTATTCAGTGAATAAACAAACAATATTTCAATTAAACAAGCTATATCGAGTGAAATTGCTTCGTCAAAAAATAGGACTCCCAAGTGTCCGTCACTTAATATATCAATCACACAGAAGTGGGCCAATTCGATCTTCTCACACGAACGAGGAACGACAAACAAAAAATGGAGCAAATTATGAACGAATCGCAAATTCACTTGCTTCAAAATCTCAAGGTCAACGTGCGTGAGAATCAAGGCAACTATTCTTAACCGAATGTCGAAAGGAGAAGATGTGCTCAGCCACGCACTCCCATTATTCCCACCAACATGCCTTTTGATTTTAAACGACTTCAGTTTCCAATTCGACTTCCATTCTCGATTAACGTTAATAAGGAACAGGGTCACTCACTTGAAGTGTGCTGATGAAACCTACAAAATTCAGTTTTTCCCATGTTAGTTGTATTTCGGATGGTTATTAATCGGACAGCTAAGATATTTATTTGTTTTAGCTGAAGACGAAAAAAAAAAACATGAGATAAGAAATAGGATACATGTTATTCTTATTTCTCCATTATAAATCATTCTATTTCAATGAATGTATTAAGGGTTGATAAGAAAACAAATATATTTATTTATATCTTATTATCAAATTAAACAAGATTATTACCCCTAATGCAGAGTCAAAATGAGTACATCTTCGTTCCCCATTTTCTGATTGCCAGCAGAAAGTTAACCTTCATAGTTATTCAGCTTAGTTATTGGACATTCATTGAATCTGAAGTCGTTGGTCAAAGATCCCATCATCGGTGTGATGTGAAAGCTTGGAAAAGGAATTGCCAGCTCAAGTGTCATCCTCATCACCATAGCATGGTTCAAAATTATGATGTTCATAATAAAATAATCCTTATGTTACTTTCAACCGTTTAATTTAACTAATCTTAACTAAATTGTTATAGCTTGATTTAGTAATTGAGGTTTAATTTTTGTATCCGCATAACCATAATAACTATAACACGCTGGGTATATAACATATTCTTAAATTTCAAATGCTGTCTTCAAAAATTGCTAGTTTTCTTTTTGCAAAAAAAAGGCTAATTAATTCTGGGTATAATCGGACATACATGCATTTTTTTGCTATTAAACATAATTTATATAAAAAAATGAAAAAAAAAAGATTTTTTTTTGTATTTAGGAAAAATTGAGACAGTTTCAATGGTTAGTTTATTGTTTCTTAAAAATTGGAACTGCCAGAGATTTATTTACTGTGAGATAAAAGTAGCTTTTTTAGTAACCTTCATTTTGTTAAACTTTTAATGTTTAAAAAAAAAAAACTTTAGTAAACATACTCCCACTACTTCTACTTAAGACTACGAAAGAAATATAAAAATAGAAAGATCTAACGCGTAAAGGCTTTTAACCAACTGATAAGCGATTTTACGATGAACTACGGCCGAATAACGAAATATATGCCGTTACAGAAGGATAATATGAGGCTTGAAAAATGTAACTTTTTATTTGTGTGATCGAAACTTGTTTTCTTTCTACCGAGATGTTTTTTTAATTAAAATATCTTGATGATCGATCCTTTTCGTATTAATTTTTTCCTAGAAGTATACAGAAATTATACTTTATGGCTTAAAAGAGAGTTCCAAAAATTTCCCATATCACATGGAAAAATATTCTTTCTTTAAAAAAATACTTTCTTAATATGTTGAAGCCATAAACAAGATGTATCAAAAAGAATATTTGGTCCCTATATATAAATGCATACTTTCAGGGATTTTTTTGACCGTTTTGCTAGAATTTGAAAAAATTGTAAATACATTTTTAGTGGATATCAAAGGAAGATATGTATAAAATTTTAAACTCAGTTGGTTAAAGAATTTTTATTAATTTAGTTATGTCAATGTCTTATTTGAAAACAGATCTAGAGATACTTTGAGATGGATCTGAAAACTTTGAACCCGAGTCAGACAACGAGAGCGACACCGTAGCTTGCATCTCTCGCCCACCTAACATCCGCATAATATATTTCACTTTACCTTTTTTATCGACTCAGAAAGAAAATGCTATCTCTAGTTTATTTGATTCCACCTTTAAAAATGAAAGAAATCGAAAGAATATGGTGTATTTTTATATTCTGAAATAAATTCGTTCTTTATTTAGAAAGTTGATATCGAAATGAAAGTCACTGAGTAAAATGTTCTCACAGCTCTTTTATATATTTTTGTTTATCTTCTTTTTATTTCCTTTTTAATGATGTCATTGCAATGTTCTCTCGTTCGCGAAAAAAAAGAACATTCCTTCCAAATTTCTTCTGATGTTTTTTGGAAAGTGTTACTGCCAAGAGAGCTCGTAAACGCAGGACGTGACTTAACAGTTTCTTAATCGTTTTTTTAGTGGCCAACTCCAAATGACAGATGCCGTACTTTGTAGATATTTTTAGAGCAGTAATCATAAAAGGACTTTTTCTCTCTCTCTCTGTTGAGGTATGTATTTTTGTGTGTACAATACCTTTCGAAATATGAAATGAAATATTTTTATACCAAAAATAAACAGCAATGACAACACAACAGCTTACTTTTATACTTTGTTGGCACGAATACTGAAAATGATAGAGAATGCTACGTGGGCCCTGATTTTCATTTCAAATTTTATATTTATAAGTTAGGGACAGAACATATAAAAATATTAAATTACACATCTAAAGCATGAATTCATAGTAAATAACGCTGTAAGGAAGTCGTAACCTTGTCTCCTTTTGAAGAGACACATGTTCGAACATTGTTACTTCTGACCAGCGGTGAGACAATTCTTCCTTTGTTGCACATTGTGTTTCTCCCTTTTAGTATAGCCCTTTGGACTTGAAGGGAGTCAGATAATGGAGAACACATGCGATTGCGGCTCTTTGAAGAAGGAACCAGTGTCACAACACTAGATGTGGCTATCTCTTCCATGGACCACCCAAACTGGGATAAAGTTTCTATAATGAGTACCGATAATGAAAAAAGAAGTACTGAATCCTCCATATGAGAATATCTTGTCTATTGTGAAGATTCTGCTAGGGGGTGGATGAGTTGAAAATATTCCCATGGTTACGGCTGACCATTGGGAAAATTTATGAAAAATTGTTAGATGATCGGCATCTCCAGTGTGCCAATGTGAACCCGAGAGGCGGAGTTTGACCGAGGTTAAAATGGAAGGTTTTCGAAGGAAAAAAGAGGAGACCAGCTGATCTGGCTAGAGACTGGACGAGAGCTGATACGACTACCGGTTATATCCGTAGATCTTTTGGGCTACACGCAGTAAACAGATACACTAAACAGTCAGGTAGTTCTTGTATTAATTGTGGAACCTTTAATCCAGATGTAAATATTACCCAGAATATTAACCTAGAGTACGTGTTGTTGTTGTTTGTTATTGTATAAAACTGTAAATAAAACATTTGTGTTTAAGCGCTACCACTTTATTCGAGCGACCAGGATCAAGTCATTACAACGCTTTCCAACTCTTCATATTAATAATAATGTTACGAGGTTGAACTAAAAATAGCTAATAAATTTAATAAAATTTAAAGAAATAACATTGTGAATAGTCAAGAGAAATAATCCACCTAATATTTTGAATTAGATTGATTAATACTTTGAATTACTAGGAATTTGAATAATCCGAACTACTTAACAATCCCCAAGCATTTCAACATAAGAATGATGTACGTCCCGTCATCAGTGATGGATTGATTGCACAGTTTGATTATCCTATTTGAGTTACACGGATAAAATTGTTCCTGCTCACTTAAGAGGTAGCTTCTCATGCTCAACTTTATACTCAGTGATGGCCCAAATGTAAAGGCTGCTGTTGTTGGAATTTAGTGGACTAGAGCTATTTTCAGGATTAATTGTGCTAAACGTATGGTTAAAATATCTGTAATTGTAAATAAGATTCTATGTGAAGAATGATGGCATTTTACTATATTCAAAACTTAAAATTTACTTTGAAAATTGAATTACCTGTTAGATGAAAGTGACTAAATCAGCTTTTAAAAAGACAGTGTCAAAAATCTAAATATAGTCATAAAAACAACTGTCCTGTAAAAATTGAAACATATTTTTCCTGGAATCTTCCCCATCAAGTCCAATATACTTGAGAAGAAACATTAAAAAAACCAAATAGGTTGTTTATTAAAATTTGGACAATCTATTAAATATATTTTATACTGAAAACAAGATTCATTACTATAATAAATGCTTATGTGTACATCGCATATGTCCCCTATGGAGACGGATAATTTTCTGCCGGCCTCTTGCACATGTAAATCAGACCATAAATCAATAGAAGGTTTGATCTCGTGGAGTTTTTTGCGATCTCTAATCCCCTGTCATAGTTGATGAACAGAGTTAGCGAAGAGTGTCTCAGCGTAGCAGTAAGAAACAGGTAGCTGCAAAATCCTGGGAGCATTTTAGCAGCTTTTTCCAATAGTTCATAGTGAAAATTCAATATTAAATAACTTTCTTTTTTACCTTATGTAACACTGAAGATCATTTCTATGACGACTCCTATTCTAGTGTTTCTGGACAAAACTTCTGACAAATAAGACTTACCCACCGTCAAACCAACAAATCTCGCACATTTTCAAAAGTATTTTTTATTAGAATTTCCTCATTGCTTTTTGAAAAGGCAGAAGAGAAGTGGCCACCACGTTTTGTTAGTATTTCAAGAATAAATTTTATATTTCATATCATGTGCTCTGTTTATATGCATTTGCTGTCAGGAACTATTTTCTGCTTAGCAACAACAACAACTAAATTGTGTATTTATCTCCTAGTGACCAAAGTACCACATCATCAATGTAAACGTGGCTGATAATAAGTTAAGTGTATCACTTGAAATCCATTTCAATAAGAACAATATACTGTAAGCCTGTGAGTCATCGTACAAATTTTAGTTGTTGTTGCTAATCTCCATGACCTGACTTAGTCAGACCACATCCATAAATTCGTTGACAAGAAGAAAGTAAATGACGAAAAAGGAAGAAGAAGAAACTGCTCCCCAAAAAGGTCCTAAACAGTCTACAATATGTTCTGCAGATGCTTGATGCTGGTGGCATTTCGGACAAAGAGGGTAAGGTTTTTTCCGTCTGAAAAAAAAAGAAGAAAAGTCATTTAACATGGCCACTGGCAATGAGAGGCAGGCAAGTGTTGGTTCTTCTATCACAAGGGAGAATTAAGGAATGATCCGGCTTATTCGCCCTATACCAACCATGAGTAGGGAATAACATCCAATTATTCTTATTTAGGGATTTAGCCTGAGAGAAGAGTTCTAAGTATGCGAGTTCAGACATGAGGAAAGAAATGCACCTTCTGTGAGAAAAAAGACTTCAGGACCAAGATCAAGAAGATCGTCTTAGCCCTTCACCTAAAGAGTTTTTCCCCGATTTTTAGAGGACAATAGTCACATCTCCCTTTGGCCAACGAGACAATAGACAATTTATAGAATAGCCTCGGTAGTCTGGTGGTAAGATCTTGGTGTGTGAGCCGTAGAATTTTAAGCTCGAAACCCGATTTTACCGAAAAACAGTTGGTTAAGGGAGTCGCACGTTAAATCTGTCGTGACCAAACGTCCTTCCACTGGTGTGTCGTGGTGTAAAGAAGGGGTGCCATCTCAGGAGTCATTCTCGTCATCTGGCCGTGGTTCAAAATTACGAGGTCTATTCCAAAATATCCCTAGTGTTGATTTACAACGGGGCGTTGATTTAATTAAACTAAATATGCTTAATAAAATTTCTAACATATATTTTTCAATAAAAAATGTTATATGCATTGGAAAGATCTGTAGCTAGTATTACAAATCAAAGGACAAAAGTGTGTTGAGAATCGTAAGGTATTATATACATTACTATAAATTCAGCTCACAAGAATGAACACAAAAATTGCACTTTTACAATTGTAATGAATAAATATTTATCTCACTTTTATGAAACTACGATCATACTAGATCCAGATTTCTACCTTTGGTAGAAATCTAGCATTTTCAGATCGATAATTCATGGCAAAAAAAATTATATTTTTACTCAGTATCATCCTTTCCCGTTCGGTCTGATGGTTTTTTGCGCATTTGTTAAAAATAATATGCAGGTTACCCAAATTAAATTCTATATTCCCAGAAAGAGTACATGATATACTCCAGGTGTCACTCATCAAAAAATTATTAAGTTTGAGAAGAATAAAAGAAAATGACGTGAATCGTTTCTACTACATAGATGCTAGTCCATAGAATCATCAATAGGGTTTCATAAAATTTTTATCTTGAACCCATAATAGGAATTTCTCTCTGTTATAAAAAAATTATTGAAAAATTGCATTTTAGTGAATATTAATTTTAAAGAAATTATAATTGCGACTTTTATTAATTGATCTAGTCTCTTCGTTATGCATAATTAATAAACTATGCTTATGCAAAACGTGTTTTAAAAATTTCAAAAGTTTATGTTGTATTAACTATAAGTATAAAATCACCAAAATTAGTTTTTCAGCTCTTGAAATATATCTATTTTTCTCAATAAGTAAAGGAATCAATCAAAACTGATTTCATCATCGACGTTTCTTCTAAATTTTTTTTTTTCGATTTTGGCCAACGACTCAGTTTTTCCACTTTACCACAATGTGTAAGAACGTCTCTATAGAAACCAAACCGCCCTTCGCCCAGAAACTGAGCGTAGGGTGGAAAGATAAATACATTTTTCTGCTTGACGAACTCGAAAGAAAGAAAACTTTTCCGTGCAGTGGATTGGCATCGCCGTGTGAAGGGACACGATCCGGCTGATATAGCAGCAGAGGGGGAATCTTCTAGATACGAAGAGGAAAAGGGTTTACGGAACGTCTGTTGTTTTAGCCTATTTTGGTTAATTAATCAGAAAACTGTTGGTGGGAATGCGGGAAGGTAAAGAATGCCAATGTATATTTCATTCGATAAATAATTTTATCTTTGGTTGCATAAATAAATTGTCAATCTTCGTTTTCCTGAAATTCAGTGAAATTTAAACAGAGAGAGTGGTCTTCCAATAACTTTCTCGAATACTTTTTAAAAAGGTGAATTTATATTTTAGATGAGTTTTTATTAAGTGATTGAAATAAAAATTTGACACAGAGCTACAATCGTAGATATAAAATTGCATAACGTATTTGATATATGTCAGTCAATGTATTTTGGAGTTAATTAAGTTGACATGTTCATACAGACGGACAGACATTCAATTCCCTATTGGAATTGACCCAAATATTTTTAAGTGACTACACTACAGATGTCAAATACATGTACCCAATTTTATCAATCTAGTTAACTTTATTATGTGATTATCATGTTAACTGACAGTCGAACGGTTGGACAGATAGATTACTTGTGAATAGAATTTGCTCAAATTAATAGAAATCTATAACTTTAGCAAAAATACTTGGAACCAATTACATCTGTCAGATTCAAAGCAATTTTGAGTAATCGTGTTTACAAACCAACAGAGAGATAGAATTGAACATTTATTTTCCCGAACTCAAGGAAGTCTAAAACCAGGAAATTCGTAAAAAACTGAAATTCGAATTTTTTTTTTATGATTAGAGTAAATTTACTATATTTAGTACACGAGAAAGTAAAAATATTATGTAAGTATTCTTCTACCTTTAAATAGCAGAGAGTCAGATATATTCAAAAATATTCACTGAACTTTGACAGATTTTCATCTGCGGGCTAATACCAATGAGCTAATTTTCTCTCAGATTGAGTACAAAGAAACGCCTTGTGAAGCATAAGTATATCTAACTGAAGTGTATTTCAAATGTAACTGAAATAAATGTTTAAAATAAAGAATTAAGAATACATTGTAAAAATTTCTCTAATTTTTAAATTACAATAAAAACTTTTAAAAAAGAATTAATTGTCTTAAATTAGTTATTTTTTAAGGAAATGAAATATTTCGTATTGGCCAATGGGAATTAACTGTTTTATATTGTTATGAAAGAAAAAAATTGAGCGAATGATTGAGCTTTTATGACTCTCGATTAATAAATATTTTGAATTAAATTTTAGAGTTTAGTTTTTCATGCATTTCCATAATAAATGTAAAAAATAGCTTCATAAAATATAGTTAATAATATCTCTCTGAATCATTTTAACTATAAGTAAATCTATATTTGAAAGGATCTCAGAAAACACTGAGTGTGAAGATAAATAGAGACATGGCTATATAATTTGATTCCATGATGGAAATCTTGAACGTGATTGGCTTTTCTAGTTATGTGATTCCCTAAAATATTGTCCCTATGTTTTCAAAATATTTGAATTATTTTCAGCTTGATATTCTTCCGTCTATATCAAAAATTAATTCACAAAAAATTTTCATTGGTAAATGGTTGAAAGATACTAGTTTTTAAATGAAAACTGTAGTTGCATTTACAAATAACTGAAAATATTTCATTTATGTATTTATAAAATATAAATATGAGCCTACAAAGATAGCACATTTTTGATTAATCATACATATTCACATTTCCGTTATGGTTAAAAATAAACGAAGGCACATTCAAAATATTTCAAAAAAAGCTTGAAAATGACGTTGATAAGACTAAACGTCAGTGATTCACATGACCAGAACAGCCAATCATTTTCAAGATGCTTGGCTGAATTCGAGAGATACAGC
>JAOUZG010045091.1:0-13315 GCA_026289955.1 Argiope argentata | reverse complement strand
TATGATGTATTACAGCAAAATATTTGGCTATAATGAATGAAAATTGGCTATAATAAATAACAAGGGTATAATGGTACAATTCGGTTTTAAAGGCAACCAAAAAGATGCAAGAAAGAATTTCGCCAAATCACAAAAAATATACTGCAGTGCATATTATTTGTTATGAAAAATACTGAACGTGTGAATCAATAAAGATTAAAAATCGCCAAATTGGTGAACTATTTTCTTAATGCTTTTAAGGTCGCCGAAAGAACCGACAAGTACCATAAGAAGAAATTACGGCATTAGAAACATGCAGTCTCTTTCTTTTTGTCCTTCTATTTCTATTTCTTAAATGTATTAATGTTATCATACTAGTATTTAAGGTTATTAATAAATGAGGGGCAACTTTTGTTTGAAAATATGTATCTATTGTAATATATTTGTACATACTAAAATATATCATTAGCCGAAACTCATTTATTTTGCTTGAATAAATTATTTTATTTGACTTTCTTAAATTAAATAATGTGATGTTAAAAGATTTAAGTAATTTTTATATTTTATGACACGTTTCGATTAAGAAGACAAGTTATTGATTTAACAAAAAAATTATTTTTCTCATTTGAAATGGTGTTGAGTCAGAAATGCTCAGGACTTTGACAATCAACACTATTATAAAGAGCCAAAGATAATTTCTCATTTAAGATTGGCTTTAAGGGCTCTCGATTCCGTTGATGAAACAAAAAAAAAAGATATAAAAGGCAAAGTTGCAGAACTGAGTGTTGAAATGATCAGAATTGGAGCACATCAGAAGTATATTGGAAATGAAAGGCGGTGCATTTTCTATGTGTCAAAGCCTTTTAGTTGACAAAAGTTCGACTCTTCAGAGTGGCACCGAAGCAGAGCCTATAAATCACGTGATCAAATCCAGTACACTATGGTGTGACACCGAATCATATGATCCAAGATATTAAAGGTTCTCTGACGTCAAAAAAAAGAGAAGTCAATAATCAACGTCATTAAATCTTCTATTTAAGGATTCTTGTCTTTAGTTCTCTCCTAATGAAAAACGTTAACGTATATTATAAATGTATTTAGTGCCTTTTTAATGTTTCGCAGCTCAAACAGAATGTTTTTTCCTTGGACCAACTACCGTTCTCCCCAGAGGGTCTTGTGTTGTTTGCAAGTGTCTGATATTATCAAGTGTAGTTTGATTCTTCCTGATTGGCGGGGTTGCTCTGAATCTCCTTCTGATTAGGATGCGCCTCACAGGATATTCGCCATTAGAACTGCACATTCATATTTCCTTTTAAAATCATTGAGACCTATTATTCAGAATTCTTTTTGGTTCCCTTGGCAAAGCAGAAAGCACTCAACTGGCAGAGATTGAGACTTCTTTTTTTAAAAAATGACGAAGATGACAACAGAACAAGCCAAATGTTATGAAAATTCGTTGACAAAACATGATTTTATTTCTGGCTCCTCCAATATAAATTTAAATATGGATTTCGATTTGGTGGTGCTCACGTCTATAGTTTTGATGTTAATTTTATAGTTTGTGAAAAACTAGAAAAATCTTTGATAACAACATCCCATCTCGCCAAAAATCATTTTTTAACATAACACAAAGTTTATGCTTTAAAATTCAAAGATATGATGGAATTTCTATACAACTTTTTATGCTCTTACAATCAAAGAAAAGAGGAATATCATAATCATCAAAAATTTGTATCCAGACAAGCTTTGAAAAGTTTGAAATTTCAGACTGCCTTTATCCGAAAAACCGATTTTGGGAATTATGTTTATCTATCTGACTGTCTATCGTTGAACTCGATAACTCAAAAGTATTTCAGCAAAGCCTTTAAAATTGGTCATGAAGTCTTAACAGGGAATTGGTAGATTTCTATGGAATTTTGAGCAAAGTTCATTCGTTGGAATTCTGGAAGTCCGAATACAGACGGACGTGTGGAATGTAATGGGCCAGACAGAATTTAGTGCAAGCATTTAACATCTTATGTTCCGAATTTTTTCATACTTGGTGCCATAGCCGAAAATGTATTGTCCATCTATTCAATTCCTATACTCCAGAATCAATGTAAATGCTATAATTCATAGATAATGACATTTTAGGAAAATGGAATTTGAAGCACAGATTTAAAATTCAAAGTGATGATCCTTATAAAATTTTGCGATAAATCTGTATAAGTGTTGATAGTTAGTAGGTTTAATTTCGCATATACGTATACGCATACACTCAAAAAAGGTAAGAGGTGAAATAAAGCTCTCTTGCCACTACCAAAGTGTCGATTTCATTTGTTGAAAAATAAAGTTTCAAAGATGCTTAATCCATTTTCTCTATCATACTAAGAAGTACAAATCTGTAATGTACCACACTCTAAAAATAAAAATTTGAGCACGTCTGAAGTTTATAGTCATTCACAAAGTCAAAAGTTTAATGTACAAGAAGAAATCATAAGAGTTGTATAAAAGAGAAATTGCACGAGGAGCATCACCACTTTTTCAATTTGATATACTGAAATGAAATTTACCCTTTGACGCTATTGGATTAATTTTCATTTACATTTGAAGCCAAATTTACTTACGCACTTAAAATTTATATACGGAAACTGTGCACTACTTTTATTACAAAAAAAAAGCCTTTGAAAAAAGAATCAACCAAGTTAATTTTCTCTTATATGAATAACAAAGTATTGTAATCATCTAAAAAATTTAATTCCTTTCCAAGTTATAGATTTTTTAAAAACCAAAAAATAAATTTTTGGCTTTATGTTTGTCTTTTAATCTATCTACCTGTTATAAAAAAAAATAAAAAATTCGCTGATCTAGACGGATGAATCACACTAATTTTGTATATTTCTAACAAATTTTAATGAAATACTTTTTAAAAGGGGTCACTATAACCGGATATTCGAAAATAACACGATGATTACAAAACAAAGAAATTGTATGGATAAAATTTAATGCTTTAATTAATATCCGTAGCGAAACCACTAATATTTGTAGACATGATTTAATATCGATATCATCGATCAAATGTAGAGATAAATACAAGTTATTAACTATCTATCAGTTTGCAATTTCCGAAAAATATAAATGCGATGGTTCAAAAACTCAATGACTAAAAAATATATAAAATTTGGTTTGTGATTTTGTGACTACAAAAGCAGTTATGTCTCAATTATTTTTCAATCAGTTCGGAAAAACGCATTTAAAAACAAATTTATTTTATAGATATTATCTACCGCATATCAGGGATTAATCACCAAAACTCTAGCCAGGAATAACATCATAGACTCAATGGAACTTGCTAAACTCTAGCCAAATGTTAATATTTCGTAACAATTGCATGCCACTGTAATTCAACTAATTATACAGAATAATATCCTTAATACACCTGCGAAAAAGTTTTAGAAAGACCCCTACCACAGAGTTATTCTTTCATTATGTCATTCATTATTTTTTATTTTTCCACTGAGGGTATAATTTCTTCATTATTAAAAGTTACCACCATTTCCGCAGAAAAAATTTAATAGTAAGTTTTATGTTGTAGTTTACCCCCTGCTTGGCCTACTTTTCAAAAATCGCTAACCATGAGCTTCCTTAAACTTGCTTTTCTAGCCAAGGTGAAAGATAAATAGTGTTGCCAGACTAGATAAAAAGCAGTGGTAGCCAGGCGGTGAAAGGGATTAAACTTCGAATCAACTAAATTTTAAAAAGTATTCAGAGAATCAAATGTAGAATTTTGACAGATAGCTTCAGTACATTAAGATAATTTGTTTTAAATTTTAATTTTTAATTCTATTTAAAATTTAAAAAAGAAAGAAAATTGTATAAAAGAAGCAAAAAATGCCATATATGTACCCATAAAATATATGAAATTTTTTTTTTCGCAGAATCCAAGCAACTAAATACAAACTAATATACACACAGAAAAAATACTTTTCTATCTTTTATGGGTCGTGCGAGATCTCCTCACATTCAAAAGTCTTTAATTAAAACCCAGCTTATCTCTCGATTAAATTTATAAATTAAGTGAATTTTTTAAACATATTTCAGAAACATCGGAAAAGTGCAAATGAGCACTGAAATTTGCCATTATTCAAACAAATTTGAATTTTTTAAGAGATGATGCTGTCGCTAACTTAAACAAGAGTGTTTCAAACTTGAATGGATTAGGAAATTGGGATTTATAGCATCAAAAGCTGTTATCCCCTGTAAGATAGAATGCTTGAATAACGGCTGAATAAGAATTGAATAATAGTAATACATGGCTGTTATACTTTACATATTTATAAACTGTTGAATTGCATTTGCCCTCCTAAATGGAATACCTAAGAAATAATGGCATATTTTCCAGCATTGCGGATTTAACAGATTATTAATGAAATTTAAACAAAGTGATACTACGAAACAAACACAAAAATATATTTAACTAACTGGCATCCCATAAAATACTTTAAAACAACATAAGTTGTAAGGAAAACTAACTAATTCATGTTTTATTTTCAAACCCAGCTCAAAGCTTGAGATCAGAAATGCAGCAAATTTATTGAAGAAAACTAACTTATCCTTCTGAATCTAATATTTGTAGTTAAAAGAGGTCTTCGTATTCCACGAAAAATAAAACCTTTCACAAACTAGGAACAAATTATTTCTTTTCAACATATTTATTAGAAGACAATTACTTATCGAGGTATTTATTGTGAATCTGTTTAAGCACTTGAATAATGTAAATTTTTAAAGACATTCAAGGAAAAATCTTTTAAATTGTAAAGATATGAAAATTATTTTTTGACTTTTTTTAAAATTATGAAAAATTTTTCTGTTTGTATTATATAAATTTTTTATGCGATACTTGTTAAATGGGATTTAAAATCATTGTCGGAATCTTATCTTTGAAGAAATCAAACATTCGCATCGCATGATTCTCTTTCATGTGATGCACTTTGATCTCTTTTATGCAGTTTTTATTATACATCATTATGTCTATCTGTCCTACAATCTATATCTGTATGTATGAATAGTATCACACAAATACATGTTTGCTACTATTGCCACTACAATTTATCAGTAAAACTCGTAATTATATCAAATTGAAAGTAGGAATCTCGCGAATATTTCATACTCATCTTTTCAAAGAAATGAGTTTGAAACTTTTAGCATTGAAAATATATCATTCTAAATTTTTATTAATGAAATAAATAATTTCTGTTTTGAATACGAAAACTTTCTATCGCTCTATTGATTCTAGTGACATTTTTGCTACCACTTTTCCGCCTATTTCACATACATTAACATTTTTATTTTTATGCTAGCCTTTTTTTTATTGATACTTAGTATTTTTTCAATTTTGTTGAGCCATTTCTTAGAATATGCTTTATAGCCCCCTGCTCTTTAATAGTCATTAGTATTCCAACTTCTATATCAGATTCTTTTTTCACTTCAACTTTTAATTTTCTCTTCCATTAGAGTGTTAAAGTTAATGTAAGCAGTCGACTCTTATTTTGCAAAACTTTTCAGCTGCATGTTAGGCATTAAGAAATGCCTCACTTAATCAAACTCTGTGTTGCCTCATTAACTCCTAAATGAAAAGTAATAAATAAAATTCTTAACTCCTATTAAAAATAAATTCTTACATTTACTGCACGACAAGTTCCCACTGAAGTAAAATGTTTGTTGACGCCTTGATTTTGAATGGATCGCTTAGTTTTTAACCGTCAGTAAATGAAGAGAACTAATACGAGTCGATATTTCCATCCTGCGCAAACTATAATTGGTTTGGAAACTTCTGAAGTGAAACATTCTGCGTATAAGGAATATTAAGTTTTAAATCTCTAAACTAGCAATTTTGTATATGTAGATAAATTTATTTATTTCATGCATCTCGGAAACCACTTTAACAATTTGGATCAAATTTTACATTTATATTAAGTTCGATTTTTTAAGTTTATCTATATAGTTATCTGTATAGTTATTAAGTTTATCTATATAGTTATCTGTATAGTTATTAAGTTTATCTATATAGTTACCATTAGCCGGGCGCAAGCGAAAAATCATCATAAAATTTGGGCGGAATTCTACATTATTTGGCGATTTTTCACTTGTTCCCGGCTAACGGGAAAGTAGCAGTAATCTAAAATGGAGTTGTAATAGCTCATAATTTAGAGGCTAATTAGGCAAATTAGTGCTATTATGTCATCAGTAAGTTTTATATATACAATGAACATAAATGTAAAACCAACAAATAAACTGCTTTAATGTCTGAAAATTTGATGGAATCAAGGAAATGAAATTTTATCTTAAAGATTCAACTGAAATTAAATATAACCAATGTTTTCTCCTTACTAGCTGGTCACTAAAGCCAATTTATTGCCCTAATCGTAAATTACATCATGAAATGTAAGCAATGTAAAAAGCTTTTCCGAGGCGCACCATTTAACTTAGAGTTATCAAACTTGAAATAGTGTAATTTCTTGGAGGGCATATGCTCCCTGCATAAAGGTTTATAAAACTTTAATTGGTTTTTTTGTTTAAAAATTAATCGGTATTCTAATGTTCATTCACAAACCCATTATCATACAAAGCTATTTTCTCATCCTTATAAAATAAAAAACAATAGCTTTTCATTGATATTAATTTTCTTCAATGCTATCTTTTACCTTGATTTAAATCATTTTTTAAAAAATTCATTTCAAGTAATTTTATATTAATTCCTTTCTTTATACGCAAATAATCAACATGTATAAAAACAGCAAGATTTTGAATAATTAATCTAAATACGTAAATTGCTGTCATACAAATAAGCACAAACAAATAATTTTTTAGCATTTTATTCACGCTTTAATGAGTTTAAATTATTTTATGTATTTTTACAATATGTTAGTACTTTTAGGACGACGCTTATTCTATAAATAATGTCACGAAAAAACGATTATCAGAAAGCAACATCGACTTGAGTTGTCCAGTTATACGAATCAAATCTAAATCGACACTATTAAAATAGTTACGGTATTTCGAATTACAGTTAAAAGTTCTTTTATTATTTTATTGAAAAGCATTTAGAACAGTATTATATTCGATGACTAAATATTGAAGTAATTTAACCCTTCGCACTCTAAAAAATAATTAGATGTAAAATTATTCACCAAAAGCAAAGATTTGTTTATTGCTATGCAAAATAAATATAAATGATTCTTTTAAATCGAATTTCTTTGAAAAATTACTCTACATCTCTTAACTATTATGTAGACGTTTTTAACAGTTAAATTTGAAAAATAAATAAATAAAACACTAAAATGATGCACAATTTTCAAAGGTGTCTCAGAGGCGCCATCGGAGTGCAAAGGGTTAAGAATAAGAGCATTAGCATTCAGAGGAATTTTTTAAAAAATTGAACTGCTTAAGAAATTGATGTTAACAATATTTCCTTAGACATTGAATCCACATGTTTCTATTATTACATGAAGCAACATTAAATTTCATTCATTATACTAATTAATATAATTTGTTCTTTTTTATAGTTTAGCTAAAGTCATTTATTTGCATTTTTTAAATTATAGAGACGTTTATCTTTTCAAAAGAGGCAAATTAAAAATTGAAGCAAATCCAGATTTGCGTATGCAAATCTCCAGACTGTAGATTAATTTTAGCAAGTCAATACAATTAAAATTGCCTCAGAAACGAAGTTTCCAATAAGGTAAGCAATTCATACTAAGGCACTTCAATATGCCAAATTTGGTTTATAAAAGGTGAATTATTTCATTTCATATTTTATTGCAGTCATTTTTTGCTAACATATATCGTCTCTCTAAAGCAACTTGATAAGAAATGTTTGTTTCAATAATGTAATTATATATTTAATTTCGTAATTGCGTTTTTGTTCCTTAAAAAAGGCTTCCACAAATTTTATTCCAATTGATCTGTTTTGACATCCGATAGCTTGACACTTTTAGTGTACAGTCGACCACCCTGCCACTACTGAATGAGACAGTAAGATCAGGGCGATGGCTTTCCCCTAATGGAAAAAAGATATTTTATTCTGGCTTTATTTTATGGAACAAAAGTAATTTCTACGCAAACTGCATAAAAATCACGAAATTCATCTGGAATATCTAATCTGAAAGGATTAAGAGAATAATGATCCGATGTTTTGATAGTTAGAAAATTCTCTTGAGATTGCTGTAACAAAAGAAACGAAACTATAGATGCCATCCAACATCTACCACGACAGCATAATTCAATTGCAATTATGTGAGGATCATTTCGTACTCCAAACTGTAAAAGGAACTTGAAAATTAAACGAAAGAAAATTTTATCTGCTTACATTGCAGCTATGAATTTGATTATTCTAAAAGGATTAACGTAGCAAAAGAAAATATAATTCTCTTATGTAGACAGTTATCAAGTTTCTAATTGTCGAAATTTATTAATTTGGGATTCTATTGTAATAAATCCTTTATCCTCTGTTCAAATTACTGAAACAGTTCAAAGTGGTTTAAACATTGAATTAAAAATACAGATTTGAAATTTTAGTTTGAAACATCGGAATACGGCTATGTTTTGAGCTTTATTCGTCCATCTTGATTATTGCTGTCCTTGCACCCTTTACTTAGGACTCTTATTTCAAGCAATTTGAAGAAGGAATACTAATTTAATTATCTAATCCCTTCTAGGGCCATGAGAAGTATGTTAACTATCAAATTTATCAATCCTTGAATTATGCTACATGGATTGGCTCAAGTCATAAATTTTTCAGCAAGACAACCTTAGATGCTTCAGTTTCTTATCTCAAACAAAGTGGCATGGTTTTATGTGTTAGTTATCAGATTAAATCAATTAATTTAGTTCATAAGTTAAATTTATCCCTTTTCTAAAATCAGTCTCGGTCTTAAAAATATTTTTATATAACAGGACATTTTAAAATGTGGAAACATTCTTATTTTAAATTATTATGGAGATCAAAAATTTGATTTGTCAGAACAAAAATCATAAAATTTTATCACTTATAATTTAAATCTTGCTATTTTGCTACACAGCGTAACATGAAGGAATTGCACCGTTACTACTACGATGTCTTAATTAAACAAAAATATTTTAAAAGGAAAAGAAATAAGATATGTATATTAGTACTAATTTTTCATTCTATTGAAACGGCCTGAAAATTTTTGCTCAATAATATCTCTGAAGTTGTGTAAAAAGGAAATTTCAATTAAATTTAAACCCCAATTGTGAAGAACTTTCTTATCGAACATTGATTCAGAAATATGAAAATTTGGTAGCTATATTGATCTCCTATGTAAAACACTTGAAATCTTGGGTTTAGGGTAGGGAATCAATAGTTTAGATAACTTCATCGTTCTTAAAATGCTCATATTTTTTGTAAAATGGAATTACGCATTTGCTATCTTTATGATGAAAATTTTTAAATATTTTAAAAATACAATACATTTGCATTTAGAATAGGATATTTAAGTGAAACACGATAGAACACATCGAAAATTGAAAATAAAGAATATGCAAATAATGAAATTTATTACAAATTTTATAACAAGAAATAACAAGGATATAACATAATATACATAAACAAAAATGATACCTATTACAGATAATATTTTTGCAGTTAAACAATTTTTTTGAATTGATTATAGTCTATTTAAAAACATTTACTATTTATAATGAAATCAAAGCTTAAAAAATAGCACATTTATATGAATTACTATAATTACATAGAATTTTATAAAAATATATAAATCTTTATAATAACTTAAAGTGACCTATATAAGCGCGTCGCGTTTTTTTTTGTAGCATAATGATCCCCATGCTGATCAGGCATGACGATCAAATGCTATTTTTTAAACTATTTTTCGGACTCTCGATTGACTGGCCGGCCGAGTCAATCGGTCATCCTTAAACAGGAAATTTAAAACCCTAACTTCTTTAAATTAATTTTTATAAAAACGAATGTAGCCTATTCAATAGAAGTTAACTTAAAATACGTAATTAAATATATATTCTTAAAAAGGCACTATTATTTAGATTAAAGTTTGAAAACATTTGTAAAAATTAAAACTTAACCTTAAATTATTTTGAAAATAATCAATGAAAATGTTAATGCAAACAAAATAAAGCTTTCGGATATTGTAGTTATCACATAACCCTATTATAAGACATACAATTTTTTAAAAAATTAATTTATACAAAGCATATCAGATCTTGGAATCAAGAATTTTCGCAAAATATTATCTTTAGAAATATTTTCAACAAAATTTGTTAATTATTCACAATACTAAGCATTTATTATATAAACATTTCACAATTATGATTTGACACACACAGGATGAACATTGGATATTTAAATACTTTCGTAAATCGACTTAAGATAAATTTACTTAGAGATGTAATAAAATAAAATACATCTAGAAATTTTTTTAAAAAAAATTAAAATATAAATAAAACATGAAGCATTTTATTATTATAATTTAGATTATGGAATACCCAATATTGTTCAAACTGTATAATAAATTTAATAGCAAATGCAAGAAATTTTTTAGCAGCAGTCTTAAATTTTACTTAAAATTTTTAAGATTAATTTACATAATTGAAAATACATTTTAAGTTCAGATTCAACATAATATATAGTAAAAATTCTGATAAATTCATACACTTTCTTAAAAATATGCATATGAGGTATTTCAAATATGAGAAAAAACAAGCATTGTAAAACCTTGAATTGCGAATATGTCAAAAATTCCTTCGAACCATACTTTCTCATCTGCATTTTATCTCTTCATTGAATTAAATAACATTAATATTCACAATAAAATATGGTTTGGGGTATATTGAATCTTCAAAACATTTAAAAATAAATATCAATGGAAGTTCACAATTCCCTGAATGTGTTTATTTGACGTAGATTACAATAAAAGGTAATATTTTTTTTTGAGTTAGTAATTCAGTTCTCAATATGTATGAAATTAAGAATTTGGAACAAAATGTTTCCTTAATATTATAATTAAAAATGCTTTTAATTATATGTTTAAAGTAATGTCTTCCATATTACTTCAAAATATTATTCTCTCCATGAAATGAAGATTTAATAAACAGAAGATTTTGATTTCAAAGTTGACTCTACACAGAATTCTCAGAAATATTGTAGCTTAATGATCTGTTCAATAAAGCAATGGAAGCAAATAGAATATGCATCAAATTACAACGTTAAGTGGATGATGTACTTAAAATTAAATTTTCAGAGAAATAGAACGAATAAAACTATTTATTCGACAGAGTTATATATCTGGAAATCTGACAACAAACTGCTAATAATTATTCCCAAAAGGAAGATATAAAAATTAGCAGTTATAAGGGACTTTAGATCCAAAATCTTATTTTGTGCAGAAGGAAATTGTAATATTTGGTGGTAAAATGCTGGTTTAATGCTATTGCTTAACCATGATGTAAGAAATACTACAGTGAAATTGAAGCATTGAGACATTTGAAAACAAATGCAATCAAATTTGGTAGTAAAACTAAAAATTTAAAATTTTACATAATGACAATGAAGTTCAGTACTAAATATTTATCAGTATAAAGACGAATTTTCATATTTTTTTACGATAGAAATATATTTGCCTGATCACATACCAGTGATGATACAGCATATTCAGCGAAATTTTGCTGCGGACGAATTGTCAACAAGAAGCTTTTGAGTAACTCTTCCTTGTGAATACCTAGGTCAAGCTTGAAATTCCATAAATATGATGATGGTTCCTGATGAAATCTAAACATGCTCAAAGATATTCCAATAGTGCAAATTCGCATCCTCTCGAAAAGAGCTCTATAGAAGAGTGAGTTTTAGTATATTGAATAAAAATACATCCATCATAAACAAGCATGAAAAAAAATCCTTAATAGCGATTACTTAATATAGATGTATCAATGATTCTAAAATTTACTGGTAAATAGGATTTGTTAAAAATTTCAGTTTTATGCAATGTTATTTATAACTTTTTTAATTAGAAAAGTTACCTCTAGATTATAAAATGTTGTAATTAGAATTCTTAATAATAATAAACATATGATTTTTGTAATTATTATGATAAGTTTTTTTATTAAGTTCTTCTAGAAATATTCGAGCGCTTCGTAAGCATTCATACGATCTTAAGGCATGTCATTATTATACATTACAACACAAAAACGATTAAATTAGGCATTCGGTATTGTTTATAAACTAAAATTATTTTGGTACTATTATTATAACTCAGCAACTTACCATTCTCTAACTACCAGTACTTTGAGACCATTTCTGAAGACTCATATCCTACACATTCATAATAGTTGGTGTTGATTAAAGAAGAGTTCTGGTCTGGTAAAGCATTTGATCTTCTACACATGATGAGTAATATTTTCATCCAAGAAACCAACACCAATGAGATAACCAACTTCATATATACTATTATATAAACAAACGAAGGTGAATTAATACGCTTTATGTGTGAAATTGGGCACATAGTTTTGTTTCAAGATAATAATAGTACTAAAACAGATGTTGACTATGCAACTTACCATAATAACTACTGGTACTTTGAAAACATATATGAAAGAAAATTTCCCAATTCATCAAGCAAATTGGCGTCAGTCACAAATGAATCATCTTGGTCTGAGAAGTCCTTTTGTACTAGAAGAACGATGGCAGGACTTCAAACAACTTGATCAACGGGTGGTCGTTCAGGTGGAGAGAAATTATGGTCCTTGAATATTCCATAGAAGGACAGCCATTCTACAATTAAAATTGGTTTAAGTTGGTACCAATGAGAAAACTAGCTTCCTTTAAAACATTAAGAAATAAAGATTAATTTACGTTTTTTTTATGTGTTAAATTGGACATATATTATTTTAAAACAGAAATTGTTACTATTGGCATAGTTAAGCAACTTACCAGGGATTAACAATTGATACTTTGAGGGTATTTCAGAGGCAATATTGCCTGCGCATCCAGGATAGATCTTTATTGAAGATGGATTCTAGACTGGGAAAGCAATAATTCCACACTTGAAGTGAGCATTGCTCCAGAAACTTGCATCCATTGTAAAGAAAGAAGTGAAAATCAGCAGAACCTAAGCAATTGCACCGATGAGGGTCTCAACTTCCTTTGTAATAATCTTTTATTACTGGCAAATGAAGGTGAATTGATATGCTTCACGTATTTAACTGCAGTAGAAAAATAGAAGCAAGAGATCACAGTTTCTTTTCAAATTCTTACGATCTCCACTTATCTTCATTTGCAATTTCAATACTTGAAGAAATGTGCTCTTTA